>BRDA01008926.1:0-16376 GCA_036984385.1 Crenuchus spilurus
AACACATTCAACATTATTAGCATGGAAAGTTCAAATACTCACTAATGCTATTCTGGCTGGACATCCCAGCCTTTACGAGCAGAAGGAAAGCCAGAGTCAGCAGGTGTCCCCTTGTTTGGTCCATGTTCTCTTTGAGCAGCAATGTCCCAAATGCTCTCAGAGTCACAGGGGTACTGTGGGAAGTAACGGCTGTAAAAAAAAACGAAACCCCCTCCAGGCTCACGTTGCTCACTCATACGCTTCCAGCGGCCAAAGTGGGGGGGCATATGGGTTGGATAAGAGGGGAACTTTTCCATTAGGCCCTTACCAGTGGCACTATCCTCTGCTTTTTTTCCCCCAGTTCTAACGTCCGGCAGTGATTTTCCACTTACAGGTCTAGTGTTTCCTCCTCTATCCACTGGGACTGGATGGCATGCTGCTTTCTTGCACACTTCACCTCCCCTGGTCGTGGCAGGTCAGATCGTAGCGGAGGTTATAATTAAGAAAGGCACAATGGCTTTTTGTAGGACGGCCACTAAAGCCCCTGGGGGATTAACCTGAGGGCCTGGAACGGGGGCCAAGCACAGCTGAGATTATTGATAGAGAGACAGGAGATGCTTTTGTCCAACTTGGAGAAACATATAGGCCACTTGATACTAGATACTAGATATCATTTCTAATCCCCTTGTTTTCTACCCTATAATCAATGGGTTGTTAGGGAAGGCCACTTTATTAGCTCCACCTACTTTGTAGGTTCACTGTATATAGGTGTACAATGACAGTTATCTTTGGTAAGTTTGTGACCATAGGCCCATGTTGTCCAGATATTTGGGTGAACCATTCTCAAGACTGCATTGTCAGTGATATGGTAGTACAGTATCATGGTACTGTGTCACTGCTGGACTGAGAATGGACCACCACCTGAAAATATCAAACCAAGAGCAGCTCTGTGGTCGGAAACTGGATGGCTAACACAAAATGTGCAACAGCATGGTTCATTAACATCAATTCACTGCACTCTTGTAGTAAAAATGTTCAAAACTAAACACAGGTATAGTCTTACTGTAATCTTAAAACGTAAGTCATTACTAAATAATTACTCCTTTAACATTCTAATAGGATTACTTTACTCATTACTTTACATCTAACTTACTTATTTGTTGCAAAAATGTGAGTTTAAAGGTTGTAAACATAAAACATGTTTGCAGTGTACTACCATCAATCTAATATTTGACCACTTGTGATTTAAATGTGTATTAATTTTTATACAGCAACTATGTGAAATAAATGCTAAGTATTTTTTGTCAAATAATTCTTCAAACGATCAGAAAATGTTTCCAGATAACACTTGTTTTCAATGTACTGCTGAACACTAAAAATGTAGGCGCTTTTAGATTTTTAGTCCCACAAATCCTTTTTTTCAGGCTGCACAGCACTGAAGGGGCATTATGTAGGTTTATCTTCCAACTCAGATTTGTGCCACTAGATGGCGCTTCAGGAGGGCAGAAAATGAGAACTGTTCTGTTTGGGACTCAAACAACAGTAAAAGATTAGAAAGACTGATGAGGTTATGATCAATGTACATTTTTATTATTTGGGTTCCTGTAGATAACCTACTGGCTCCAATGTATGATTCATCAAGTGGTAACTATTTCTTACAATCCCGCCAACCAAAGCAGCCCTGTTCAGAGCAGGCGATATCCCACAGTGCACCTGAGGCCTGTCAGTGGCCTTATCTTCTTGCCCTTCTGAGCCTCTGACATCATTTCCCTTTCTCCCTACATAGAAAATGACATTGCCATTAATCAAAGGGCTATTTTAGAACAAAAACTGTCGGGCCACTGGCTCCTTGAGTCTTATCCCTGCAAGGACACTTTGCTTTCTTAAATCAGCTCTGAGTTCATGTGTGAATTCATAAAGCTTTGGTAAGTTATTGAAGATACTAGCATGTTCATGTGTGAATTCTAGTGATTATGAAGATGCTTTTTGAAGACTTTACAGATGTCTTCATGTTACAAACCCATTAACAACCAACTCATTCAGTCCTAATCACTCAATGCCTCAAATCAACCCCTCACTCTTGAATCCACTTACGTTTAACCTATACAGCACCAGAGTGACAGATAAATGGTAACTGTAAGTCATTACAATGTACAGATCAAACAGGTAGAAGTGTTCTACCACAACATAAGCTCAAGCTTCTGTGAGGACTTCAATAGACTTACATTACCCAACAACATAAACGCCAAGAATGGTTAAAATGTCTGCCAACAACAATAACCTTAAAGTCCCATCATTCACAGCAGCATCAGTATGGCAATAGTCGTGACACAACTTTTAATGCTAGTTTATTTTACGTAAACTGTAATAAATCAGCTTTTAAACATTTAGAAAATAAATCAGCAGTAAAGTCTGAATCTGAGCTCATTTGGCACAAGAACCTGATATTAAAGTTTGTTCTGAGATTTGAATTACAAATAGTTACAGTTTCTCCTTAGTATAATAGAATAATAATAAACAGAATAGAAGAATATATTATAGAGGACAAAATAATAAAATTATAATACACTTATTTACATCACTTATGGCTGTCAAAACGCTCTTACAGTAACAGACAGAAAAATAATAATTTGTATTTAAATGGCGTCTTGAACACATGCTAAAACATGCAGTGAACAGCTGAGGATTTAGATTAAATTGGAAGGAGAACTGAAAATCTAGATTAAAATAGAGGGGAAGGAAAATGATACTATGTTTTAAAAATGAAAAAAATCTAGCTTCAAATTACGTCGATATTTTCTTATCTGATTATCTTTCATTTATATTTAACAACACAACAACAACATCAATAACAATACTACTACTACTACTACTACTACTACTACTAATAATAATAATAATAATAATAATAATAATAATAATAATAATATACAAAATGTTTCAAAAAAATAAAAAGCATTTTACAGCTTCTACATATATTAGTGCTTGGACGCTTTAAAATATATTCGTGTAATGGCTTGTAAAAGGCGGCTTTCTGTCCGTCTTTAAGTGGAGAATTTTGTAAGGATCTGGCAACCCTGTCCGTTCAGTCCAGTATCTGTGGGTGTCGCTCCATCAGCAAACTGCCAAAACAGCTCTAACCCTTATTACACGAGAGGTCGTTTATCGTACACGACTTCTAACAGGAATGTATGTGTTTGACTAGCTCAGGTGAGGAGAAAATCCCGCTTCTGTTGTGTTGTTTGTGATAATAAGTGAGTATGTGTTACTCAGGACTAGCATGTCGTTAGCTGTGGGCTAAGCTAACAGACTAGCCGCAGTGTTTACTGATTTATTTGAGGTAAAGCTGAACTAACGGCCTATGTGGATAGTTTACGTTAAATATTTAGTTACTGTTGGAACATTACAGATAATATAGTAATGCCAGATATTATTTTTTTGGACGTAAAGGCTCTTGTTGATGGGTTAGCAACGCTAGGCTAGCTGGGATAACTTCTGTAAGTTGGTTTACAGGCTGGTCTGTGTAAACAGACTATTTGTGATATTGGTTTATTCGTCATGAAAGCTTAAAATAAGCACATTTTACTTTATTTAGCCCGTCAAACTGCAGCTGTGCCACAAAAATAGAATATAATGGAAAAAGTTCATAATTTTTAAATCATGTAGCTTAACTGTTTTATTTATATTGATTACACATAAAGTGATATTTCAATTCTTTTTGTTTTGATCAGTATGGCTTAGAGCTAATGAAAATCAGAAATCCATTATCAGCAGTAAATTGAGTACAATTATAAGCACAAACCTTTTCCTGATGTTCTAGTTTTTGAGATGCAGTAGTATATGTTCATATGATTATGTTTGATGTTGTTAATGTGGGAAATGAATAATTCATTAATACAACGATGTGTTAACTTCTGTCTATCCAGTTCTCTCTTTATCTGGATGAACAATGTAGTACTGTCACACCTTAACATACTAAGTTGTCGCTCCTGCAGTACACTCTGCAATATTTAATATTTATTCTTTTTTTTATTTTTTTTATAATGTAAACACTGACATTTTTAGCATAAGTTTTTAATACTCATCTTAGTTTATTCAATTTCATATTTATTTTTTTATTCAAATTTTTAATCATTCTACGCACCAAGAAGAAACTATTTCTTTATATTATGTCACATGGTTTGAATGACAATAAAGCTGAGTCTGAGGAATAGACCCAAGCAGCTCTCTGGTGGACTTTGGCTAAGAAGGCTGTTTTCACTTTAGGGATAGAAAACTGATCTTGCACACAGCTATAGATAAAACGTTTTTTGTTGTGTAGTATCAGAGATAGTCATTTGCCTCTCCGTGCTGAGGTCTTGTGTTCAAGTCCCCATCTGGGTGGAGTTTCCATGTTCTCCCTGTGTTTGCATGGGTTTATTCCCACAGTCCAAAAACATGGAGATCAGGTGAACTGCCTACTATAAATGACCCTGGTGTGTGTATGTGTGTATGCCAAGAAATGGTTGCCACTCTGCCCTGCGTGATTGCCCTAGAGGTTGATGCAGTCCTCCAGGTGGACAGATGCAAAATTGATGAAAATTTGTGCATTTCATGTCCCAATCATTCATGTAGTGTGAAAGCCACAACGATTAAAAGACTCACAATTAAACCTCAACCAGTCGTGTATTGTGAACCTGGCATAAAGCAGCCTTGGTTATTAGAAAGGCCCCATATAAGTGTAACATGATTCCATTCATATTCGGCTTTACCAGTAGCTGAATCTACTCTTGACAGTCTCAGTCCTGTTCCTTTTTACAGTCTGTTATCAAAAACAGTAGCACTTGTCACTGATTTGTTCCCCTGACAGGACATGACATGATAATTTGTGTTGAATGACTTTATATATACATTGATTCCTTCTCTCTAAACTTTCTCAAGCAAGCTGTCCAAGGGCATTTCTGTCTATTTGTTGTCCTGGGGTGCACACAAAATTAAAAAGGGCACAACTGTACCTCTTGCAGTCAGTCATATGGGCATTGGTTAAAAGTAAAAACATTAAATATATTAGGTGCTTTACCACTAAAGTGTGTGTTTTTTCTGCCATTGATGAGAAATGAATAAATGAACTCTAAATGCGACATATGTATTGCATTAGTAGCTGTTTCCCATCTTTAATGCATCAGCTTAACTGAGCCATGCTTCGCATCAGTATCAGGGGTGGAGATGCACATTGCTGATATGACTGTTGCTATTAAACTGTATTTGATATTATTTTAGTGCTTTACCGCTACACTCAGTACAAGGAAAGCACACTGTATCAACGGCAGTGACAATAAATGATAAAACTGAATTATTGTTCTTGACCCCATATTGAAATTATGGCTGATGATTTTATGCTATAATTTGGTGTTTTAATTTTAGCTTGTGCAAGTGGAGAATGTTTCTTCTCATAGACCCCACCACTTCTGCTGGTGAATACCTTTAATGGACGGCAAATGTCGTAATGTAGCATGAATTTTACATTACTAGTGCAAAAAAGAGTGTTCTACATTACATTTTTAAATTAATTATAAACACAATCTCATATTTTATATTCATTACGCGTAAAGAGATATTTTTGCCTTTTTTGTTTGTTTACGTTTATAATGTTTGAATAGTAATTTGCTCCAAATTAAATGCTCTAATAATTTGGGATTCTGGATTTCTGATTTCTATGAACTGTAAGCCAAACTGTTAAACAGTAAAACAACAAAATACTTGAAACATGACATATATGTAATTGATATAAAATATGACAGTTTACCATTTTAATTAAATTATGAGCAAATATGAACTTTTTCACGATATTCTTTTTTCATCTGATGCCGTGATTTATTTTTTATATTTCAGTTGTTAATTATCAGTTGTGTTAGAAGTATCATAGTTCTCTTTTCTGTCCTGTACTTTGTATCTGTTGTATTTATGATAGATTTATTATTTATACATGTATGTAAATGTCTTTATTATGATGTGGAATTTACTCTGTGTACTTGTATGTGGCTGAAATGATGACAAAGCTTCACTTGATTATTATTTTACCATTTACAGAGAAGATGGTAAGATGCTTCAGTCACATTTCTCTACCTTTTATTGTTCTCTAGGACGTGACTGTACTGGTGAGGTCCAGTGGAGATGCAGATATATAACGGTAGTATTGAGAATCACATCAGGATTCATACAAGTAAGACGATCTGCTTAGTTGTTCTTTCTTATTTTAACACATCTATGCAGCCTACCAAGCTTGACTGTGTTTTTCACCAACTTTTGCTTGTTGAAAACCCAGCCAGCCAGGGAAAAAATGGCTGATTGGGCATCAAATGTGCTGAGAGCCTGCTTTAAAACTTTGCCAAAGGTCTGCAGATGGTTTTTGACTTTTAATAAGTGTGAAAATGTGTTCTTCGCCTGCCAGAAGCGTGTGAGCTTTTTATTCTGAGGTATCAAGAAGCCGATTCAGTCCACTTGACTGACTCTAATGTAAGGAATCAATTCAGTGAGTGACTTGGGCAGTAATTACGCTGCAAGCTCAAGAGAGTGATTGAATCTTTTTTTTGCGTAAAAGCTTAATAGTGACTCCCGGTTCAGCCGTTTCTATCTCTTTATGATGGGCCGCTCTTCTCCGGTCGCTTTGATGTCACTTTCTGGTAACCATGGAGACTGAGCCTTGGTACCAGCCTGTCTCAGCAGCCTAAAACTGCTTCCTTCAAACTTTGAGCCAAAAATGCTTCCTGTTTAATTCAGGAGTTGCAATTAAGGATGCAGTACTATATGATGTTGGTCCCATTAAACAATAGTCATAACCATCTTCATTCTGTGACAAATCTCTTACCACAATTTGCTCGTATATCAAATTAAATATCCCCATTAAAATGAATTGAAATGCTATTCATCTGTTCCAGCTCCACAAAAATTGTTGTTTTTAAATAAAAAAACTGTACTTTATAAAAAATACACAATAAAATGGGAATGTAAAGAAATAACTGGTTTATTAAGCGTATTTAACTTAAATATCAGAATGGTCTTACAGTGCCAATGCACGACCTCCTCTTCTCAGCATTAATACTGGCACTCACTCACGCTCGCTAACAACTTCTAGTGGTGGGAGGTGGAAACTCGCTTGTAGCTCAAATCTCAGAGTTATGATATGATAACACCAGCTTATAATGTACTTCTGAATTCTAAAAATGTAGAAATTTTTAGTCCCACGTACTTTCATATTCCTTCTACTTTGTGTGTTTCTGACAAAAGAAAAAAGAAATGATTCACTGAAGGGAAGGAACAGACCCCAGAATAGATCCAAGTTATGAGGTTAAAATTCATTGAAAAATATGTAAAACGATGGTGATTCACAGTGCTCTGAAGCAGCTCTTATCTAGGCCTACTTCAGTTCAGCAGACAGGACCTTGTGGTTTGTGGATCTAGGCTAAGTGTGTGCATCTCTAACTTCGTCTCTCTCTTCCAGTGCAGTGAACCAAATGGGTCATTGCTGCGCCCGAGTCATTTTCCTCCTGCTGCTCCAGGCTTTACGGACTGTAGCTGAAGGTACACAAAAAAAGTGTTTCATTCCACAGCTACATACAGCCACCTCCTTCATCATTCTTCTGTAGAGTGTTTTGCATTTTCCACCATGTTGTATGTCTCAGCAGAGCCGTACAGATTTAATGAGGCATATCATAGAGAACTTTACTTTCTAATCAGTACCAGTGGAACTGGTTTTGGAGGAAATGTAAACTGGGAGAAGGAAAGAAAACAGCATGAATTTATCTGACAGGAAGAGACGTATCTGCATATTTACGTCATCCACTTCAGATACTTCTTCCTAAATTGATTGCTTTGTTTCCTTTGTGTGTTTGTGCATGTGTGTCTGCAGATGGGTCCATTGAATGTGATTGTGTGGGCAGTGACTGCATATCCCAGCAGTGTAAAGGAGACCACTGCTATGCCTCCGTGACGGTTAGCAGCGATGGGCCCTCGTTCAGCCGTGGGTGCCTGATTGGTGTAGATAGAAGGCTCATGACCTGCTCCTTAGCACCTTCGGCCAATTACGTGCTGGAGTGCTGCTCTGAGCCCATGTGCAACGTCAATGCCTCGGTGGACTCTCTGCTTCGAATATTGCCTCCAAGTAAGGTCATAACAAATGGAACAGAGGTCCAGTTCATAACCCGAATAACCTGATTTTTTTCAATTTTTGCATTTCTTCTTGAAATTGATTGGGTTAAAATAAAAAGTTCTGGATTTATTAATAAGTCTTTTAGTATGACATTACATGTGTTTTGGAATAGACGGAAGGGTTTCTGACATGGGTCAGTCCTTAGGTAGTTTCATGCAATGTAGATGGAGACACCAATCACACACTAGAGCAGTGATCCTCACTATTTTTTTCAAAAGAGCCATATTGACAGATCAAAGTCAAGGAGAGAGCCACAATATCACCCCAAGTCACTCAAATAATGGAAAAAATTAACAACCCACCTATGGACTAAACCTTTGCGCACTGAATATATTGCTCTAGCTAGCTTATGCTGCAGGGTTGCCAGGTCCAACTAAAATATCCAGCCTAAAGTCAGTCTAAAACCCGCCCTTTAGAAGCTTAAACTAGCCCAGAATATGTCTGTCACACGTTTGAAGTGAATGGCAAAACAACTGTGTACGAGTGTACGACTTAGTATTTTGTTTATAAGGGATTTATTATGATTATTGCTGTTTATCTTAAAGTCATTAATAATATGGTAACATGAGTGTTTTATTAGTTCTTTTATAAGTGTTAAACCGTGAACCTGGCAACGGCAGAGTCTCATGCAGCCTGCTGTTGGAAACAGTGCCTGTGTTGCCAGGTTCCACAGTATCCCCGATTTGGAACCAACTTTAATTGAGGTAAAATGAGAGGGCAAGTGCTTGGAATGTAAAGCGCATTACAGTATATGTCTCTGTAGCATGCTTTTAAAATACTTTGGCTGTGCTGGCGTACTTTCGTAACCGGTGAGTATCCCTTCACTAGATGAAAAGAGACAGGTGGGGCAGCCCTTAGTGATGTCCTGATTGACCATTGGTCAGTTTCAAACATAAACACAGGAAGCAGGTGGTAAGAGGCAGATGAGGATCTCAGATCTCAGCCCCTCTTCATAGACTCAGAACTTTGAACTTATCTTTATTTTTTTTAGTATATACATATTTTTTATTTTACATTTTGCAATAGTGTCCATCTCTGTGGACACTAATAATTATAAAATTACCAAAGTCTGAACGTTTTAATTTGACCAATATTTCCAAACAGTATTATGTGGCATTTATTGTATTTCATCAAAATGAAACATTTTGGTGATGTTGAACTAATTAATTTTTTAAAACTAATTTTAACTGCACTACAGAAATATATTTTCCCCCTGTAAAGATAATCTAAATATTATAACATCTGTGATGTCAAAACAATAAAAGCAAAAGGTAGAGTATGGTATGTAGTCTTCAGGTTTTGATGATTAGATTTTTTTTTTGTAAGCAGGTCCAGAGGAAGAGCCTGTGCACTACAGAGTGGAGACCCTGGTGCTTTTTGTGTTGGGGCCCTTTGTGGTGCTGGCCCTACTGGCAACTCTGGCTGTGCTGGTCTGCCGCAGGCTTCACCCCGGCCGCCTGGAGAGGCTGCACGAGTTTGACCCGGAGCAGGGCACCATTGAGGGCCTTATCCCCTCCAATGTGGGAGACGGCACTCTGGCGGTAATGGATTAGCCTGACTAAAACGTGAAATTTCATATAAAAGTTACACAATTAAAAAAATATATACTACAGCAAATAGAATGTTCATTCAAGTTCCTATTGTAATTTGGATATTTAAATGACCTGCACAGAAAATGAGGCACTGGCATTGATGACCGATTGCTTTTCAGGATTTGCTGGATCACTCGTGTACATCTGGCAGTGGCTCAGGACTTCCTTTCCTGGTGCAGAGGACAGTGGCTCGTCAGATCAGCCTGATGGAGTGTGTTGGTAAGTGAGCCAAACTGCTGGAATAAAACACTTTTATATGTAATTTGTGTGAATTTTAAATCTTCAGACTACTAATGATGTCATACATGTGCATAGATAATAGAAAAATGTTTTAATGTCATGGGAACTGAGATCAAGTGCCAATTTCAATCATCTGTCATGGCTAATAATTATAATATTATTAGTCATGGCTAATGATCGGTCAATCGCTTGTGATGACCTTCTGCTTTTAGATCCATCAGTCCACCCTTTGATTAGATTTCATTTCTGTTTTCTAGGAAAAGGCCGGTATGGGGAGGTATGGAGGGGACAGTGGCAGGGTGAGAACGTAGCTGTGAAAATTTTCTCCTCCAGAGATGAGAAGTCCTGGTTTCGGGAAACAGAGATCTACAATACAGTTCTACTGAGGCATGAAAACATTTTGGGTAAGTTCTTTTTGACTCTTAATTTTTTCAACTGTTTTTTTTTTTTTTTTACTTTTTTGACTCTTCACTTTCGAGGGCAGAGCATAGATTAGAAGCAGAGACTGTAGATAACAGATTTTAATCCATGTCTGCTAGAATGATGAGTGTACAGACTATAGTTCAGGGGTGCACACACTTTTTCAGCCTGTGAGCTACTTATCTAATGACTAAGTCAAAATGATCTACATAATATAAAAATGCAAGACACATATTTATTTATAAATATACTGACAATTTACTGTATGTGTACAATGTATGCTGGTGTACCTTGAATAGCTACATGAACCCATATTACACAATACAACTGTGTACATGTTTTGTCATTAGCCTACTTTACTCTGACTTACACTGAATGGAATCAGTCCGGGATGCATAGTCTGGACAGTAGTTGCAGATAGTCAGCCTCAAGCAAACCTCCAAATGATCATCAGTCATAGTGGAACCATACTTTGGCTTAAATGATCTTCATGTATGAAAAGGCTGACTCCCATAAATAAGTGGAGCTAGCTAGCATGTTGCAGCACTTAAGCAGAAATTCTGAATTATTTTGACAATAGTTACACTTGGAGGCTTGTAAATGGACGGCTTATCACAGACTGGTAGACACACAGACACAGATTCAAATGTTAATGTTTTAATATAAAACCTCTGATATTAAAATACGTTTAGCTGACGTGACACAGACACAACAAACGCTCAACATGTTAACAACTTACAGTGGCAGGTGAACACGTACTCTTCAACAGACGCTGTGTGATGGAGTAATAGCGGGGACGGCCAATCAGTGAGCTTGTGGGTGGTCTAAAGTGAAATATGGTACAGATTGTGTTGCTCTGCTTGGCCCGAGTGCTCAACTCATCTCCCTATATTCTATCAAGTGACATGTTTTATAGCGAGGACAGATGATAGGCTTACGTCTATTTTTTTAAACGCCATGCGATCTACCTACACTACCTTTGAGATCGACTAGTAGATCGTGATCGACGTATTGTGCACCCCTGCTGTAGTTGATCTGCTTAATATGGACAAAATACTGAACAACGTGATTATTTTTCTACACACAGGGTATAAAATTATAGATCACAATCTATAGTATCACAATACTGTGACACTATCAACTCTCAATTGCAGTCTGGATTTTTAATGAATAGTTTACCTGAAGTTGGTATGCCAAGGGATGTCAGTAGACTGATCATAATTGATGAATCAGAGATTAAACAGGGGAAGGAAAGACCTTTACAAAAATACATCAGTTGCCAAGACAGTTTTGTTTGTCAGCTAAGCTACAGTTCTTAAAAATGAAGTAGGCACACCCTGAGATCACTGCTAAATAAAAAGAAAGCCACAGGAATAAATAACATTGCAACATAAGTATTTCAAGAGTGAAGAAGATTCAGTTAAAGTGCTGACTAAAATGTGCCAACAAATCTGGAAAACTACTCAATGACCAGGAGGTTAGAGGTCAGTTTATATGCCAATTCCAAAGAATGAAGACGTGTGCAAAGTATCACACAATTGCCTTCATATCACATGCCCATAAAATGAGGCTGAAGATTATTCAATGCACACTAGAGCTTTACAGTGAAAGAGAGCTTCCAAGTGTGCAAACAGGATTCAAGATCATTGCAGGTGTATGCAGAGTTGTGGAAGAGGCCAAGAAATTCAAGAACAAAGTCAACATGTACTTCATGAACTACAGCAAACCCTTTAACACTGTTGATCACACACAGTTATGTCCTTAGGAAGATGGTAATACCAGAGTATCTCACCGATCTAGTGAGGAATCTCTACATTGTCAGAAGCATCGTCATGGTGTTGGTTCCACATTGGCAAAGCACGTAGACTTGGTTGTATTCTGTTATCATACCTGTTCAACCTGTATGCTGAACATATTGTACATAAGACTGGAGGAAGATGACCGAGGATTTAAGACTAGTTGGAGAAACGTTGTTTTGTGTCTTTATGTGCTGTACTGTATAAAGCTGAAATGACAATACAAACCTCTTGTGTTTTAACAGCAAAATGAGAAAAAAATAATTGATCCTCAAGCAGATCAAAGCTCACCTTTCGTCATAAACCCAGATAACCAAACTGAAGATCTTATTTTAGACACATTGTAAGAAAAACCAGTTCACTTGAGAAGACTGTTATGCTGGAAGAGCTGAAGGTAAAAGAAGACCAGCAACAAAAACTTGACAGGAATAAATGGATTGGTAGCTCATTATTGTAATCTGTCTTCAGCCATTAGATTCTTCCAGTCCAGTCAAAACAAGTAAAGATGCACAACTGACAGTTTTAAAAAATCCACAATATCACCTTTCTTACTATCAATCAATCAATCAATCAAAATGTATTTATATAGTGCTTTTTACAATGGGCGTTGTCACAAAGCAGCTTAACATAATTAATATCAAACAAACTGAATCTAAGCCCGATGTGAGCAAGCCGAAGGCAACAGTGGCAAGGAAAAACTCCCTCAAGGCTGGAGGAAGAAACCTTGGGAGGAACCAGATTCACAAAGGGGATCCATCCTCCTCTGATCAATCATCCTTACTATATCATAATAGATTGTAGGGCTGCGAATCTTTGGGAGTCGAGCGAATCAATTTTTTTTCCGATTCTTTCAAATACGAACAAAATACTTTACCGTTGCAATCTCTGCAAATCACATGAGTCACGTCAAGTCCTTTCTTACCCGGGCCGGGTTGACGGTAAAATCCAAAGTGTTTCCAAATGGTTGCTTTCAAAGACCGCGGCTTGGCTTGCATGTCTACGTAGCCCACACTGCTTCCTTGTTTTGCCTAGCACTACGGTGGCTGAGAAGGCACATCTGCACCCGCAAAAAAATTTATTTTTTGAAAACGAGAATCAATTCTGAATCGTTCAATGTTAGAAACGCAATTCGAGCTCGAAGTGATTTTTTCCTGCACCCCTAGTAGATTGAATCGTCACTGCTGCGGTATCTTTTTATGTATTTTTTTTGTCTCTGTGTGTGTGTGTGTGTGTGTGTGTGTGTGTGTGTGTGTGTGCGCACAAATAACATTCATATTTGGAACTTCAGTTATTAATATTATAAAGGTGAGTGTTGTTATGTTGCGGCTGATATAGATATGACTAATAGAGTGGTGTGCTCAGTAAGACGTATATATTAGTGTTTTTTGAGTCTAGACAGCGTTCCTCTTGTCTCCTTTCAGGATTCATGGCGTCAGACATGACCTCGCGCAACTCCAGCACTCAGCTGTGGCTGATCACGCATTACCATGAGAATGGCTCGCTCTACGATTACCTGCAGCGAGTAGCCGTGGACATGGCTGATGGCCTGCAGATGGCTGCTTCAGTAGCCAGTGGTCTTGTGCACTTGCACACAGAGATCTTCGGTACAGAGGGTAAACCAGCCATCGCCCACCGTGACCTGAAGAGTAAGAACATCCTGGTGAAGAAAGACCTGCGCTGCTGCATCGCCGACCTTGGTCAGTGACTTTTACTCCCTGCAGCATGAAAAAAAAATATTTCATTACATATTTGATACATTTGAGTTGTCTGTTTGAGAGATTTTTCTGTATATTATCAAATCTGAAAATGCTAGTTAAGTCATGCATTTGCAAAGATGAAGCGTTATGAGAAGTTTAACCATAAATTTTGTATTGATACTACTTTTGTAGCAGTCATACATATTAAAGCATTGAAAACTCTGTAAATAGAATTTGAATAATCCATTTATGCTGATCCACACATTACATGACTAGTTCAGGATGATGTAGCATAAAAACGGTCATACTAACACGTCTAAAAGTCAGTAAGGCTGAGATGTAGCAGGACCTGCCAGCACTGCCACCAAGTGGACAGAGAAAGCGTTTTGAAGCTGAATAAAGCTTCATTTGTTCTCCATTTCACCATTACATGTTCAGATTTACGACCTTTATTAACATTTTCAAACTTTTAAAATGCTTCTTTTTTGAGCATGTTTGTGTTTTGAGTCATTTTTGAGGCTGTTATTGAGAGATTACATTGAAAACTATGTACATGTATTCACACCTTTATGTTTTGCAGGCCTGGCTGTCACTCACTCTCAGGCGGACAATCAGCTGGACATTGGGAATAACCCTAAAGTGGGCACCAAGCGATACATGGCCCCAGAGGTGCTGGATGAGTCCATTCAAACAGACTGCTTCGATGCCTATAAGAGGGTGGACATCTGGGCCTTTGGTCTGGTGCTGTGGGAGATCGCCCGTCGCACTTACAGCAATGGTCAGCAAAACAAACTTACATGTACAACATATATGTTGATGAAAATGTTCAAAAGCCTGCAGCCCTTAACTTTCAGTGTTATTGATCAGTTTTGTGATTAAGCGCCTATTGTGATGTTACCCTTAACAGGCATCGTGGAGGACTACAAGCCACCATTCTATGATCTGGTTGCAAATGACCCCAGCTTTGAGGATATGCGCAAAGTGGTGTGTGTGGAGCAGCAAAGGCCGTTCATACCCAATCGCTGGTTCTCTGATCCGGTTCGTATCATGACCTACCCAACAAATAGTACAATCAGAGGTGCCCCACCATTCAGAAGGTTTGCAGTGTAGTTTTAAATATAAGCAGGACACAAAGACATCAATGCTATTCAGTATTTTATCATTTAATACTTTAATTTTCTGGTTAATTAAACTATTTATAACAATTTTATTTTGTTAATACGTAATACTAGCATCTTATTACAGTCATAATATACTTGTCGTCAACAGGCTTAGTTTCCAAACATAACCCAGAAACAGGAAATATGAAAATGTAGCAGGAAAAATGTAATAATGGGACACTGTAATTAGGGCTGCCACAAACTATTATTTTTATAGTCGACTAATCACCGATTATTTTTTATTTTTATTTTTGCGATTAGTCGACTAATCGGATCATACGTTAATTGAATATAAAACATACAGCTTATTGCACTAGAATGCAGCTGTTATTATATAACAGTCATTAGATTTCAGCTCTATGCTAACTAAAAATAAAAACAATTAAGATCATAGTTCATTAAACCAAAAACAATTAAGATCATAGTTCATTAAACCATTAATGAAATATGCAGCTTGTTGCAACAAACAATTATTTAACTGTTTAGCATAAAGTGTAAACGTAGCACTGAAACATAACGTTAGAACCGTTAGCATTAGCATTGCTATTCAAACACATGACTGTTATAACGTTACAGAAAACACATGAATGTGTTCTAAGGCTGATGAATCAAATCGTCATCACTAATGTTCACTTTTACAGCTATAAATATGAGTAAGCAGCAAGTTAACTCTCTGTTTACACTCTGTTTAGCAGCTAACTAGCAATTTAGCTTACCGAGATGACGGTCCCTCTTCATCATTGTCACAATCAGGCACAACAGCTTCCTTTTCAGGTGCTCGTGCATCGCAGTTGTGCTGCCGTGGAAGTCACGTTTTGCCTTGCAGATATTGCATTGCACACGTTTCTCTTTCATTTTCTTAAAATGATCTTGGCCCACTCTTTTGAACTCCGTCGCGGGTACTCATTTGAGCCGGTCTGTATATAACGTCCTGTGACGTCATCCACGGGCTACCACGGTTATCACTACTGCACATGTGCATCAAGGACAGAAAGGAAGACGCAGCAGTAAAAGTGAGTACGCAGCAGTTTGGAGAGAGAACGAAAGTAAAAACAAAAACGACGCATCGACTATTAAATTAGTTAATTGTGACTAGTCGACTAATCGTGGCAGCCCTAACTGTAATACATTTTTGCCATACACATTATAACACAGCCCTATTATAACCTATGTTAAGCTTACAGTTACTTTAACGCTGTCTCTGTATGTTTGCCTCAGACATTGTCTGCTCTGGTGAAGCTGATGAAGGAATGCTGGTACCAGAACCCATCTGCTCGCCTTACAGCTCTGCGCATCAAAAAGAC
>BRDA01008927.1:7660-18834 GCA_036984385.1 Crenuchus spilurus
TATATATATAAAAACCCTTTCTACTCCAAACACCACATAAATCATCTGGACAGACAACGCTAGACCTTACATCATAAGGTCTGCAAGTTTACATCAGAAGCATTGAGTAACGGTCAGTGTTGCTCCATTGGGTACATCAATTTAACGCTGATAAACATTTTCCGTTGCAAAAATGACTCATTTGTAAGCAATGTTTTTCAGAATTCATGAGCAAATCTCAGATCCATGTAAGACATGTGATGATTGGACAATAGCTTCTGTACCAGACAATAGTAACTGGGCCAAAAAGAAAGACATGTGGACATGTCATGTGAACCCTAGTTAAAGTCTTACTGCCAGCACCACTGCTCACCAGCTGCACCTTATGTAAAGTAGGTTATGCTAAAACCTCTGAAATTCAGCTCAGAGCTGCAGTAAATGAGGAAGTAAGAGCTTCTTCAGTGTGAAATATGAGGTCTCACCTTAGACCAAGCGTTCTCTTTGCTGAGCAGGTCTGCGTAGAAGTAGGCCATCTTCCAGTGTCGCTTATATGTGAAACACCACATCAGCTCCCAGTAACACATGTGATGAAACTGCTTCCAGTCCTGCTGTGCCTCACAGCACTCCTCAAACCGCTTAATAGCCTGAAATATACATGCACAAGTACAGACCCAAAGAAACATAGTCAATGTCTATTAATAAACATGGCATCTGGACACATTCAACACTTCTACATACAGTATCCTTCATAATGTTTGAGATGTTCATAATATTTTTGTACTTGGCCCTGTACTCCCTGTATTTGCATGGTATTTTAAGCACTTTTTGTTACATAGCACACCCACCCCACCTCTTTTCAAGCCACCATAGTGTTTGGGACATCAGACTTGTGATGATTGTGACTACTCGGTTATGTTTATTTGATTCAGTTGAACAAATTTAAGAGTTTTCACGATCTAGTCTTGATTCTAAGCTTTGTACACAAGAATATTTAATCACTTTAACTACAGTAGAAGTCTTTCTCCTAAATATTATGGAGGGCACTAGTGCATTTTAGAATATTGTTCATTTGTGTTGATAATTTAATTCAAATTCATCATATTTTATTCAATATTATCATACGTAAAATAACATTTTAAGCCTTTTTTTGTTTTAATGGTGACACTGTCTAAATAGTCATTTACTCAAATTAAAAATCAAAATGAAATATTCTAATGTCAAATTTCTGATTTGTAGCAGCTTCAATCCACACTGACCAACAGTAAAATAAAAAAGGTTTAGCATTTATTTTTATGTGTGTAATGTATATAAAATAGAGTGGTTCACTGTTTTTAATTAAATTATTAATAAAAAACTTTCTCAATATTCTTTTTTTTTAATGTGGGACTGAGCATTGCATTATGTAAATATGTCTTCTGCTACACATTTTCAAAGCAAGCTTATTCTTCATGCATATTTTAATGACATACACTCTTACTCATTTCTTATTCAAAACATCAGATAATCTCTGTATTGTATATTGTACTGTATTGTCCACAATCATGCATGATGATTTTATGTGGGGGTAGCATATATGTATATTTTATGCATTTGTAATTGGGATGCAGCATGTGATGATAATTCATTTCTCAGAGTGTACTAGAGGTCACTCACAGCATCCAAGTTGCCTTTAATTTCCTCTATTCGGCCAGCGAAGAACAAGAAGATGGATCCCTACAAACACAACAGCCAAATCAGTGAAGAAATGACATCAGGTTAGTATGAAGCCCTTCTAATCACCTGCGTCCAGGGTTCCTGAGAGTCATGAACCACTCCACAGCTGTCATGTATCATTGCTATCATAAAAAAAACTAAACGTTTTTAATATGTTTGATTTTTTAAAATGTAAAATCCTTTATAAATGAATTCAGAGTACATGCTGAATTCAAGTACATGCTTAACATTTGCACCTATTGTTCTTCTACCTGTATGTACTAGGCAACATGAACTTTGCAAATGTAAGCGCTTTTGGCAAAGCTATGCTTTATGGCCATAAAAAGTACGTTTTCACACCTTAGGGTAGCGCTTAAGATAAGGCTGCAGCAGTTTCTCAGCATCCTCCACATCTCCTTCACCAGTCCCTAAACCATTCACATACACACACACACACACACACACACACACACACACACACACACACACACACACACACACACACACACACACACTACATGTCACACTGAACTGGTTGAACAGTTGAAATAAACAGCTCAAAATTGTCATTGATAGTATGTATATAATATTTATTATATTTTGGCTGTCCAAGTATAAGAACCCTACATGATTTATTAAGTAAAAATAAAATTCACTTTTAATTGGCAATTAATTTAACAGGAAAACATAAAATGTAAAATGTTGTGAAAAGTTGTGGTTGTATTTTTTTATTTAAAAACATCAGAAAGTAAATAGAAATTCTGCTCTGCAATGTGCACAAAATATTCACAAAAAAATTAAAGAAAAATACACTGTGCACATTTTAGTGCAAAATTTCTATTTACTTTCGGAAAAAATAAAATAACATACCATAACTTTTAACTTTATATACTTTTTTCCCATTTTTAAATTCAGTGTCCATTACAAATGGCAAAAGTTTGTTTAGATTATTTTACATGTACAAAAATATGTACGCGTTAGATGCTATTTTCACTTTTTCCTCTACAAAAATATTTAAAATCTTACTCTAAGGCACTTAAGAAATGTGCTTAAAATTATTTATTTAGCTGTTTGTTTTTTTACATAACAATAAACACAAATATAATACAAATGCAAAAGAAAGTAAAGTGTTCAGTACAGTTATTGATACACATGCACCTACAGTTTATATACAGGTAGTCCCCAGGTTACGACGTTGATCCGTTCCTACATCGCGTCATAAACCAAATTTTGTGTAAGTCCGAACATACGTAAATACTGTACATAAATAACATACTGTAAGCACTTATCCTATCCTAACACCTATCCTAACACAGTAATTATCAAAAAACACATATAAAATACGTTTAATAATGAAATGAAACAGTCGCGTAACCATGTATTCTTCCGCCGCGCACACCAAACTCGAAACAAGGCTTTATACAGTAAATGGGAGATGTGTCGTAACCACGAAACATCGTAACTCGGGGACGACGTAACCGGGGACTACCTGTATATAATTTCAAAGAGTGTCTCACCCAGGATGAAGCTCATGAAGGTGTGGTAACAGAGCAGCAGCATGTTACATAGAAAAGATCTGAATGTACTCTCAGCAGAGCCTTCTTGGAGCTGCTGTAGGCCAAACTCCTACAACACGCACACACAAAAAAAAAATAACACAAAAGGTATTTTTGTCAAGATTATTTAAAAGCATCTTTCAGAACAAGACACACACATGCCACGCAGCACATGACCTCATGACCCTTTTCCCCCAGTACAAAAGCTGAATCCCACAGCGTGGGGTGAGCTCACCTTGTTTCCAGAGAAACCCACAAACTCCAGTAGCCTCAGGGTCCGCGTGGGCAACAGGGAAAGCATCTGCCAAGAAAAAAAAAAGAAAATGTTGTCCTTATTGGTCTTCAACATTGTAAATTAGGCATCAAAACACTCACCAGATTAAAAGCTCCAACTCCAAGCTTCACTCCCCCCTCAAAGTGGCCATGATTGTCACCATGAACATAACTAGATGACTTCAGAACTGTATGAAGCTCCCTGAAAGCAAAAACACATGTAATCACAAACATTTCAATTAAATATGTATGTATGAATGTATACACATACACACACACAAACTATCTCATAGTATTTCATTTAATAAATTCAACAAATCTGCATTATATACCTATATAAAAATGTATGCTTCTCCTGAACTAGTGAGACAGAACTGAATTACACCCAAAAATTCAAAAAATGACACCCAAAGAATTAAGATATCAACGTGAAGGCTAAGAAAGAGTAAATAATGTATTACTTTCTGTAGAAATGGGCCTGGTAGAAGTTTAAAAATGTAACTCATTAATGCCCTCTGAAGGTTAACTAATACACAACGAGCTGCATAGCTCCACTGTAGTGATTACAATACAGTGTCCTGTCAAATCACGTGACAGGCAGAATTAAAGGGGAATTTAATCTTTTTTAAAATGTCAACATAATCAAGTGCTTTGCATGTAAACAGAGAAATTCAATTATTTAATTTGAAATGCTCCATTCTAGAAAACCCTACTAACTCAAAATTATTCACAGTGCTGGTGACTGGAACCAGACTTCTGAAGCATGCACTGCCTCTAAAAGCTCTAGAGTTGCATCAATAATCGAACGTGTGCCAATGTTTGGCAATCAATATACATAACTTGCACAATATTTTTTTTTTTGCTTAGTCTCAATATTTTTGCAATGTAATATAGATTACATTGACATTTCTAGCTACAGTGTAAAAAATGTTAATGTGGCTGTGTTCATTTGACATTAAAGAAAATTTTAATTTTAATTTAATTTAATTTAAAAAATAAATTTAATTTTAATTTATAGCCACTGATTTAGTATCAATGGCTATAATTTATAGTACTAATTTGGTATCAAGTATAATGTTACTACACTTGAAGTCACAATTCACAGTGAATTATTACATGAAATTGATATAAATTCACTGCCTGACATATAAAATATTCTGTGATAGCTCACAGATATGACTCTAGCCTAAAACTTTTTAATCCATTTACAGAGGAAAGGTACATGCTGGTTGCTATGGGGCAAAACAGTCCATGAAGAAATCATTTTTGTCCGAATTTGATCATTTTTTCCACACTTTTACCAGTATTACATATAAAGACATAGGTTCACTGGTTCATATTACTTACACTACTGTAAAGAGTCAACAAGTTTCTCTACATCACAAAATTTCATATTAACACTATAAATTAATTTGTTCACTTGTCAACCACTGAAAACACAAAAAAGATTCAATGTTAAAATTGAATTATTAGCAGTAAGTCTTACTTGTATATCTGATAGCTGTTCCTCACTTTGATTCCACCTTTAATAAAGCTGATCATGTTTTCATCCTGAACAAACAGAACACATTATCCTCCAAAATAACTCAATGGATTTTTTCACTGATTGTTGATTAGATAACGAGCTTATCTAACCTAGATTATGAGTAACATTCAAATGCTACAAAGTTACATTTAAAATTAAAGTTATGGGTGCATTATATGAAAAAAGTGAACCTAACCTGTAAGAAAGTCAGTGCTGCCCTCTGGAGGAGACATTCAGCATAACAAACCTCAGCATGCAGCTCCTCTGAACATGAACACACACACACATCAGATTTACAATCAAAATCAACACACAGTGCACAGAATCCCTGAGGATGTGACAGAATGTGTGATTACTTGATTATGTATAGTATGTTGACAAAGCTTATAGTTACACTGACCAGAAAATCTGTACAATAATCTGTAGACTAAAATAATAATTAAAATTTACCTTCAGTTAAGTTTTTGCTGTTGAAGGAAGACTTCTTACGATACCTATAATGACAAAGATAACAAGTACACAAATAAATAAAAGAATGATTAGGAGTTATACATGTGAGATTGCTTTGGATCTTCTGTTACAGTTACCAGCTAAAATTAATTACAACTGTGAAATCATACAATAGCACATAAGGGTCACTTTATCTGTAATTAAATGTTTTGTTCATTTGAGCTATATTCCATTAATTGAATTTAGGTCATTTTTTATTCTAATAAACAAACAAAGAACTTGATTATTTCTTAATCCTAAAAATCCAAGTGTATCATATTTGATACATAGATTTTAAGACCTCATATCATCAGTGTGATCATTAAAATGATTTTGTTATAATACATCATTTATTATTTTAATTGGTCAGACATTGGTCTGTAAGCATACCAATGATATTACATTGGCTTGTCTGCACTAGATATAATTAATTGTCACGTTAGCATTTTTACTGGACTGTTTCTTTAAGCTGAATATGCCTCTGAGCTTCTAATGCATGAATAATTCAAATTCACTTTGGCTCTTATCAAATTTAAAAATGCTGATGTTTTCATTCTGGGAAAGAGTATGGATATGACATTCAGGATGCTTGAGGCATAATGTGGCTTGCCAACTCACTACTGATTAGAATCTCAAACATATTTCAGACAGCTGTCCATATGAAGAAATTAATTCCAGTAAGAATGTTTTTTATTAAAAATAAACTTATTTTCATATAAAAATTATAATGCATTAAAAGACTGATTCATTTTTCCCTAATAATGCTGGGATTAAACATAATATAGCACTAACATTTCTTGTATGTATAAAGCATACTCCTGTAAATGTGTATTATGAAATCTTTATGACTAAAAGTAGTTATTTATCTTATGGTTTATCTTATTTAATCATAGCACTCTATTGGTCACCATAGGCAAATGACAATTTAATAGAAAATCTGAACTTTGATTAAAATTATACAAATTCAACCTTGATAGCAAACAAACTATGCCTGGTTGCATACAAAGTCAATCCTGACAGCATACAAACTCAATCTTTATAGCCCACAAACTCAACTCTGATACCACACAAACTCAATCTTTATAGCACACAAACTCAACCCTGAAACCATACAAACTCAATCTTTATATCACACAAACTCAACCCTGACAGCATACACACTCAATCTTTATAGCACACAAACTCAACTGTGACAGCATACAAACTCAATCTTTATAGCCCACAAACTCAACTGTGACAGCATACACACTCAATCTTTATAGCCCACAAACTCAACTCTGATACCACACAAACGCAATCTTTATAGCCCACAAACTCAACCCTGACACCACTCAAACTAAATCTTTATAGCACACAAACTCAACTCGGATACCACTCAAACTCAATCTTTATAGCACACAAACTCAACCCTGATACCACTCAAACTCAATCTTTATAGCCCACAAACTCAA
The DNA here is from genome assembly GCA_036984385.1 of Crenuchus spilurus. NCBI lineage: Eukaryota > Metazoa > Chordata > Actinopteri > Characiformes > Crenuchidae > Crenuchus > Crenuchus spilurus. The sequence goes on from BRDA01008927.1 coordinate 14,626, forward strand.
CTCTGATACCACTCAAACTCAATCTTTATAGCACACAAACTCAACTCTGATACCACTCAAACTCAATCTTTATAGCCCACAAACTCAACCCTGACAGCATACACACTCAATCTTTATAGCACACAAACTCAACCATGACAGCATACAAACTCAATCTTTATAGCCCACAAACTCAACTCTGATACCATACAAACTCAATCTTTATAGCATACAAACTCAATCCTGATACCACTCAAACTCAATCTTTATAGCACACAAACTCAACTCTGATACCACTCAAACTCAATCTTTATAGCACACAAACTCAACTCTGATACCACTCAAACTCAATCTTTATTGCACACATACTCAACTCTGATAGTACACAAACTCAGTCTTGAAAGCACAGACTTCCTTAAGCTCCATGTGACTGGGAGGGACCTAGAGACCTGTTGTTAGAGTTATTGTAACAGAACAGGTTTACACTAGTGCATACGTGGCATATAGTGCAGGTAGGGAATAGAAAGCTGAAGTGCAGTTATAGGTGATGAGCTGTGAGTGTGAGAAAGTGGTGCTTCTGTGCATGTGTTTATATGTCTAGTCAGCAGTCAACAGCATTTCAGGGCAGGTATGGGTGTGTGCACCCTGAAATGCATCCAGCACGACAACACAAACATTTCATCACTCATTGTGCTGGGAGGTTTTAAACATCATCCAGCCTGAAACGCTGGTGATGCTCAACGTATAGTAGCACTATGGGATAACATCATTAAGACAAACACAACATGAACCAAGCCTCTTTTATTCCTGAACTCATACTGAATCTCAAAAACTGACTGCTAATGTCTGTCTACAGGTCTGACTCTGTACTCATTACATAATTACAAAAACAGCTTGTCATTGTCTACTCTCATCTTCCATCATTATGTATACATGTGCTTGTGGAGTCAGTCCTGGAGGGCAGTTTGTTGGTTTCTCTGTTCTGACACTACAATTAAACCTGGTCATTACCTGCTGAGCTGAATCAGGTGTGTTTGATCAGGAAGATCACCAAACTGTGCAGGAATCCAGCCCTCCAGGGCTCGAGTTTGACTGCACTACACCTCTACATAATAAAAATTATAAAGCTAATAGTAGTAAAATAGTGTGTTAATTTAACTCTAATAGTGTTGATTTAACACTATTTAAACTATTTAAATTGGTTTCAGATTTACTGTGTATAAGGAGTTATGATGTAGAGGTCTTAAAACTCAATATGTATGATACATTTGGCTTTAGAGAGGTCAAACATGTCAAAACAATCAATTACCTCTGGCACACAGCCTGAGCATCTTTCATGGTGTTTCCTGCTGCCAATATATCCTCAGGGTCAAAAGTCATCATAGCCTGCATTTCCAGAATGGTGGCATATGTGAGCGAATGATACATGCTGTCTTTTGTCCTGTCAGCAAACACAAAAGAAGAAAATGCATCAGATCTATTCATAGCACAATAATAACTGTAGTGTGACTCAGCTTGACATTAAAGACAGAAGACAGAATTCTAGTGCTAAAACTTCACATCTCATTCAGGTGCAACAAAGCAGAAAAGAGAGACAAACATGGCACTGGACAAGGAGAAAAGCTGTGTAAGGCTGACCACTGTATTAACACATGACTAATCTAACTATGAGAAGACAAATACACACAGTACTTTGAAAATGATGCACATTTTTGTGTGCTAGAATCTCCCATCAGATAAGCTAATAACTTCTCAGCAGAGTCAAGAATGCCAAATAACATAGGCTATTCCACGTCAGCATTGAGCCATGCGTTGGGTTCAGTTGTCTAAGTACCAGGCCAGCGTGAATTAAAGAGAATGTGACACTCCAGGCCCAAAATACTCGGCGGCAGGATTACTGGTTAAACCAGTTTAACCCGGTTTGTCCTACCGAAACAGAGCAGGAATAAAGCTTGTGATGCAGACACACAAAGGAATGCTGAATGTCTGCATGGCTCACATTTCACCCCTATTCACAATGAAAAAAACCCTTTATAAGCACTGTTACAGCTTAATATAGCCTGTGGAAAATATTATCAGAGTTGCATTAAAGGTATACTCTGGCAATTTTCAAGATAAACTTTATCGGACAAATCTGTAGCATATGATGATTGTGATGCACAAAAATGTCCTTGTGGTAAAAAGAAGAACAGAAAACCCAAAACACATTTATAATAGAAGCCAATGCGACCTGCCCACTTACTTAAACTGTAAGTTTGCCTCAAGTCAAGAGCTATTCTGTTCTTTTAGTAAGTTACAGATACGGCAAATAGAAATGAGGTTCAGTGTTCATTGAAACTCAGCAAACCAGAAAGAAACCTGTTCAGCCATTGATAATATACAACATATAGGTATAAATAAGAGGTAAAAAATTACTCATGCAAATAACTATACTAGTGCAAGTGCAAAAATGTGAATATTGTGAAAAATATACTTTTTGTTCATAGTAAATTGTCATATATTTTACATCATCATTAATTATATTGCGTAATAATTAATTAATTAATTAATTAATTAACTTAATGATATTACTTTTAATGCTGATACTATTTGAAAGCTAATTTATGTAATTAAATTTCTGAGCTATAGTATATACAATATACTGATAAACAGTAAAACAACAAAAGGCTTGAAATGTCACATGTAATCAATATAAAATAATTAAATTATGAACACAAATGAACTTTTTATTTTTATTTTTTTTGGAGATTCACTAATACTACATAAATAAATACATTCTAAAGTCTAATTACTGTACATTATACTATTTAATCAGATATAGACAGATTTAAAATATTTCCCATAATATATATATGTGCATTATTCAGATAAGTATAAGAGCATTACACAGAATGAGTTGAGCAGCCTTAAAAGAAGAAATGTCACAGGTTAGCAAATGCAAACACTCAAAAGAGAATTAGTCACTAATTAGAGTGCTTGTGCTGCTGCATGGAAATGGACGAGCGCTGACCTGAACTCCTGACTAGTGTGTCATCACACACCACCTCATTCAAATTCAATCCTATGTTCCCCACAAAACAGCCCAGCTGGCATAATGACATATTTGTGATGAGGTCCTGTGCCTGCTGGGAGCACCCACTCTACAAAAGAGAGCTGAGAGATGGGCAGATTCTCACATACGTAAAAACACAAACACCCAGGTGTCATATCACATTTCATAAAATGGAGTCATAAAGTATCTGATCCAAGTTCACTGTCTGCGTGAGGTCAGCTGACAAACCACTGCCAGTCTAGACATGTGTAAGAATCATAAAATACGCAATAAAGTGACAAACTTTATACTCTGAATTGCATGTCCAATATTCTTCTTGTATACAGTTTGTTTCCACGGAATTCAACTTGTGCTATTTTAGGGGGTTTATGTACAAACATCAGACAAAATTCATTTTCACATGACGTACCTCTCTATCCAAGGGCGTAACTTTGGGTCCAGCATTGGGGGGGTTGAGCTGTCTGTGTATTTATTTATTTATTAAATCATTTACTTTTCTAAAAGGATTCAGGAAATTTTGGATTAACCGTATTAGAAATACATTGTAATGCTTTTACTATGTATTTATTTAACTTTCTTTGTATTTACTCTGCACCTTAAACAATTAAGAAATGCGGAGCTAGCTAACGGAGCTAAAATACCTGAACGTTTATTCATAGTGTGTCTGATACACAGCGGCATAGTTATTCAACAATCAGCTAACAATACATATACATTTACCTCATTTTGATTTTTCCGCTTTTTACAAGGCGGTGTTGTCGACCAACAATGAAAAAATCCACTATTTGGTGCTCTTTTCGTTTATTCTTACGACACCCACTCCCCCAGCAGCTGCTTGAACAAGCAAGCAAACGGTCAGGGTTGCCAGGTCCAGGAAAAAATATCCAGTCCAAAGTCAGTCTAAAACCCTCCCTTCAGAAGCTTGAACTAGCCCAAAATATGTCTGTCACACGTTTGAAGCAAATGGCAAAACAACTATGAGTACGACTTAGTATTTTGTTTATAAGAGATTTTTTTATTACGCTTGAATTTTCACCTGCGACTGGATTTTCAAACAAGTCCAATTTGGCTTTTCTTATCGTGGTGGAGTTGGCAAATGTCAATATTTTATTCGTAATAGAACATAGATGACAGATCAAAAGTTTAATCTGAGTAAATGTAACATTTTAAAGGAGAAA
>BRDA01008930.1:0-19694 GCA_036984385.1 Crenuchus spilurus
TTAATGATTTGATGTCTGTTATTACTAACCCTGTAAAGCTGCTTTGTGACATCAGTTGTAAAAAGCACTTTATAAATAAAATTTGATTGATTGATTGTGACGGTTCATTCTCAACACTGCAGTGACACTGAAATAGTGATGTGGTCAGTGCCGGCGCTAGGCATGCGGGTACCCCACACGCGGAACCACTCTCAGCCCCCCGAATGGGACACATGGTGCCCCCTGAAGACATGTGGTGCCACCATAAAATCATGGTGGCACCACATGATAAACATATAATGCAGTGTTTTTATTTGTGTAGTATTTTAAAGTTGAGTAATGTGCCAAATGAGTGACTGTTGCAAAGATAATCCCCTCCAGGGTGGTTAAAACCCTACAGCTTCACACTTTTCTGCAGCCAGTTAAGGCTTATTCTGTAACAATGAGTCATTTGCAGAAAATTATCCCTCATGTGACGGCGTTCAAAGAACTGTGAGGGAGTAGCAAATGATAAACAGTGCGCGGTCTGCGTATGCTGGATGTGGTGGTGTGTTGCTCTGTTACACCTGGACAGTGAGTGGACACAATGTTTAAAAACTCAAGCATCACTGCTCTATCTGATCCACTCAAACCTGCACAACACACCCCAACATATTGAATTATTTGTGACCCCGCCAGGGAAAACCAGGTCAAAGTAATTTTTTTTTTTTGAAATATGAGTTATATGCATATTTGTAAAGAGTACTGTTAAAAGAAGCCTTACACAAAGTTTCAGCTGATTATCTCTCATACTTTCAAAGATACAGCATTAAGAGACATAGCGCACTGACACTCAACTCAGTTTATTTGTGTCACATGATGTTAATACATCAGAAACGCTTAAAAATCCGAATGACACCCAACAAGCTTGTGTACCTCCACGGTAGAATTAGTTCTACATCAGGATTAGAGAGGTCACAGAAACACATTTTTCAGGTAAAATCTGCAAATTGGCTGAATGATTTACTGCACAAAAACAACTTTTTTTGGTGAATTTAAGTTTTGTTTTTGATCAAAATATGTACTGCGATAGATATCTGAGACAATTATCTTTCATTTACAGCAATTAAACCAAGTGGTTTGTTGTGAATGTGAGTCACAGGCTGATTGACACCACATCTGAATAAGTTGCCCAGAGACTTTGGCCTGGTTTTCCCTAGCGGGGTCACATTTGGTAGAAAATGGCAAAAACAACACTTTTGGTGTTTGGCCAAAAATTTATACCAAATAATGAGGGTTTTAATGACACTGTTACATTTTTCTAGCTCCAAACACTAAAGCCAAACTAAAGATGAACAAAGCGTTGCATTTAACACACATTACAGAGAGGCAGACAGTACCTTCTCAGCATGCTCTGTCATTCATCTATCCATCCATCTATCCATCTATCCATCCATCTATCTATCTATACATACATACAGGGGTTAGACAATGAAACTGAAACACCTGTCATGTTAGTGAGGGAGGTTTTATGGCTAAATTGGACCAGACTGGTGGCCAATCTTCATTAATGTCACATTGCACCAGTAAGAGCAGAGTGTGAAGGTTCAGTTAGCAGGTAAGAGCACAGTTATATAGTATATTACAATGCACACAACATTATGGTGACATACCAGAGTTCAGAAGAGGACAAATTGTTGGTGCACATCTTGCTGCCACATCTGTGACCAAGACAGCAAGTCTTTGTGTCTAAATATTATTGAGCCACTTTGGGCTGTTTTGGAGGAGCGAGTCAGGAAATGGTTTCCTCCACCAGTATCACGTAGTGACCTGAACACTATCCTGCAAGAAAAATGGCTTAAAATCCCTCTGACCACTGTGCAGGACTTGTATATGTCATTCCCAAGATGAATTGACGCTGTATTGGCTGCAAAAGGAGGCCCTACACCACACTAATAAAATATTGTGGTCTAAAACCAGGTGTTTCAGTTTCATTGCCTAACCCCTGTGTGTGTATATATATATATATATATATATAAACAATTAAAGCAATAAGCCATGGGAGGTCATGCAATACTGTGATTTTATCATAGTGCTGGGTGACAAAACGATATAGATTTTTTTCACGATAAGTTTCCCCTTGATGACGATGAGCCAAGACAATAGAATTTGATAAGCATTAACGTTCGTTTCCATTTCGCGTCTAAGCAGCTTGACAGTGAGTTCTGATGTGTCATACTTTTGCTTGTTAGCTCCTCCTCACCAGTGCCGCCAAAATGCAGTGTTGTGTTTAAGACAAGCTGTGATAGGCCGGGTGAGAGAGCGCGAGGTCACTATTTGCTCATCTGTTTGTGTGAGAAGGAGGAGGAGTGGGGCTCACTCTGTGTGTGTGTGTGTGTGTGTGTGTGTGTCAGCTGGAGTGCTAGCTAGCATTAGCATATTAGCTTGTCTCTCTAGCCTGTTATTTTGGAGTGGCTTACAGCAATCACTGTAAGTTTCAACAATAAAACGACGACTGTAAACATCTTTCTCGTCCATCCTTTCAATGCGCCCAGCCGGATGCTACAATATTATTACAATATTAATATTGTAAATAGTAACATTTCATGTATTTAGTCTGATGTTTTTAGAAAGATGTTTAAAACTATGACAGTGTTAGAAAATTTAATATCGTGATAATTATCGAGATTGATCAATACAGAAAAATTTATCGTGATAAAATTTTTGGCCATATCGCCCAGCTCTATTTTATCATGGGCACAAGAAGCAGAGTAACAGCTTTCATCCTCATGATAAAATCATAGTAGTCTCAACTACATTATAATAACTATTTTTTTTGATAAAAGGTTCAGTAAATGATGGTGATGCAGAGCAAATAATACAAATGTGTTTGATGACTTCATTAGAAAAGCACCTGGTGACAAATTAAAAAAATAAACATTTTGTTTATTTTTTTATTAGAGCAAAAAAATCATTTCCAGAGTCTATGTTAGTCAGTGTGTGTTGAATTATAGCAAATAAAATGAATCAAAAGCTACTCTACATGAAAGATTTCTCGCTCTATATTTGGCTGATGTAGAGTGTTCTGATTTGTACAGAGCTGAAGGATGGTGGACTAATTCACATTATTTCTGAGACACTTCTGTTAGAATTTAACTTGACAGCTGAACATAAACCTGGCTAGTGTCATGGTTGAAATGGCCCAGCGCCCAAGAGCCAAGAGCAGATCCGTGGCGAGAACCTGACTGAAGTGCTAGAGGACAAACACAACCAATTAAAGTGGCCACTACACTTATAATGCAGTGTTTTTATTTGTGTAGTATTTTAAAGTTGAGTAATGTGCCAAATGAGTGACTGTTGCAAAGATAATCCGCTCCAGGGTGGTTAAAACCCTACAGCTTCACACTTTTCCGCAGCCAGTTAAGGCTTATTCTGTAACAATGAGTCATTTGCAGAAAATTATCCCTCATGTGACGGCGTTCAAAGAACTGTGAGGGAGCAGCACAGGCTGTAATGCCATTTATCAACTCATCTGAAGCGCTTTATGTCTCTGTGTAGCATGCAAATTACCAACGGCTCAGTGTCTGTGTTGTATAAAAAAATAAAAAAAAAAGAAGTCCATTGTACACGTTTAAATGTGTGGGTAAGTGTGTGTGTGTGAGGGCAAGATACCACTCTTTGCAAAGACGACTGCCGTAATTGCATCATCTCTGAGCTGATTTAAAGCTTTACATCCAGAAAATGTCCTGAGAGTGACAAGGTCAATCTCTATGTTTCTGATTGGTTGTAATTGGGACATCAGGGCATTTGAAAAAGCCTAGATTAGTTATTCTGGCCATTAACCTTCCCTAGAGCCCAAGATGATGATGTCTGTTTCTGCCTCTTTGTAGAATAAAAGTAAATCTATCCACACGCAAGAAGAGGAAATCAAGTATTCACTGAACGTATGACTGCCAGAGCAATATAAAATATTCTCAACAATGCTTAAGAAGCTTCTGATAATTAACATAGAATATATTAAATGTTGTAATTAACATATGCTCACAATACAATATAATACTTTGTGGCTTTGTTTGTTGCAATTATACCTTTCCGAACAAGTTTTTGTTCAAGTAGCCCGTGCCCTGAACATTCCTACAAGCCTTTCCTGGGTTGACGTGGGTATGTCCATTTAGAAAAACACTAAAATGTGCTAGGATGGGACTTGAGTGGCTCAGCAGGCAAAGACGCTGATACTATGACCAGAGGATCGCGAGTTTGAATCCCGGTCATGCTGTTTGCCATCAACAGCCGGGGACCAAGACAGCAAAAATTGTCAGTGCTCTCTCTGGGCAGGTAGATGGCGCTCTCACTTCCTATCACTCTCACATTGCAATGTCCGCTGGATCAGGCATCTACTGATTGGTCCATTCAGAGCTGGGAATCCTGCGCTTTCCTCTGAGCGTGTTGGCTCCCCAGTGACGGTGTATCAGCGGTAGCTTGAAAAGAGGCAGTGACTGCATCACACGCAACGGAAGACGCTTGTGCTTGTCTTCACCCACCTAGAATCAGGGACAGTGCAAAGTGATGGGGAGAGCCCCCTAGCGGATAGGATGGGTTATTTGGCTACTATTACTACATTGGGAAGGGGACAAAAATTGGCAAAAAAAGAAAGAAAAAAAAAGTGCTAGGACAAGGTTTGGGAACATGTGCATTGTCCTAATGGGGCTGTGATGGTATATTCAGGTTTGGGGATCTTTCTTCATTGAAGGTCCCTGTTATGTAAATCATGAAATTTTAAGGTGAAGACATGTTTTGAGGTTAAGGTTAGGGGTTTTTTGGTTTCAGTAAGTCTATGTACACAGTAGAGCTGGGCGATAAATCGATTTTTTTTTTTGCTGCTCACTGCGAAATGAAAACAGCCACAGCACTAGCACACCATCCAAAGTAAAGCAAGCAATCGTACCTGACACATTTTCAAACTGTGTGCCATATTATAAGAATGGGGCACGGTGGAAGGCAATCACAGATGCTGCCTCGATGTTTTATTTACATTTTTTTATTTGAGGGTGCACAATGTCTGAAACTAAGCTATGTTGGAGAAAGCGTTCTAAAAGTTACTGTATGTTCTCACTGTTTACAATGGAATGGTCTGCCATCTCATCTAGAAACTTGTTTTTGTTTCTGGTTGCAATTTAACCCCAACAGGGAAATTTTTGTGAAAATAAAAAAAGGTAAAACTTGTTTTGAACCACTTGTTTTGAACCATTTGTCCATCTTTGACATCTGTTTTTTGATATTTAGTAGAGGGGGTTATATTAAAAACGATTAATATCGAAAATCTGAATTTTTTAAATTTTTTTTTTTTAAATCGGAGATTTTGTTTTTAGGCCATATCGCCCAGCTCTAGTACACAGTATGTAAGTCTATCTCCATAATTCACAAAAACGTGTGTGTGTGTGTGTTTGGGGAACCCCAACTGAAATTTTTGCTGTACCGCTACAGTTTAGTAAAACAGGATATTTTCTGTGTGTGTGTGTGTGTGTGTGTGTGTAGGGGCTGGTTCAGTACACCCACATTTTGCTGGTTTACTGGGGCAAGCATTTTGAGAGAGAAGTGGAAAAACCACACTTTGGCAGGCATCACAATATGGTAATGTGGTTATCATCTCAGTCCTAGTTTGGAGGAATTTAGTGTTGTTTAGTGTTACAATGCTTGTGTTTTGTGGTCCAGTTTAGAGGTATATTGCTGTAATAAATGATGAATGAATGAACGTTACACTTGTCAATTAACACGATCATTTACACACTTGGAACTCAATCACACATACTGGTGAGAAGCAGCAGACAATCACACAGTGTCTCAACCAGAAGCGATCGTCCACCTGGAGGACTGTATCAAGCACCACGGGGATCATCCAGGACAGAGTGCCAACCATATCTGAATCACACTTATACATTCATACACACACACACACAGACATAAACATTCATTCACACACACCAGGGTCATTTAGAGTAGCCAATTCACCTGATCTTCATGTGTTTGTAAATGGATGTTTGTCAGTGTCGCAGGATCTGGAAGGAGTCATACAATAACAAAGAGCTGAGCTTTAAAGTTCAATCCATCACCTTATATGCTTACTTTCGATCAGGATCGTGGTTAGTCTCCTACCCCCTCGACAGGTGAAGGGCATCGCATAACAGACTAGCCAAGCCCAGAACAGGGCCCAAAATCCATCACTGGGTACACACACCCACTTTACATTACTCAATGCATCTGACCTCCATGTTTTTGGAATGTGGGAGGAAACTCATACAGACAAGGGAGGACATGTAAACCCCACCCAGATGGGGACTAGAACCCAAGACCTCAGTGTTGAGAGGCAAACGTGCAAACCACCAAGCCACCATGTCACCCCGTTCAATCCTACCTGTTGGTTTCCTTACATTAAAGGTGTATTGTGAGATTTTCTATACAGGTCCCAATCCTGGTACGGTCACGATGCTGGAGATGATCCTTCATAAGACAGACAGCGCACACAAACACAGCCCATATATTCCATTCAACTGAGCAAGCTAGTCACTGCAGATGCAGACAAAGAACTCTGGTGGACTGTATTTCTCACTATTATCTCTCAAAAATCTCTTTGTTATGACAAATGAGCCATTTCTCACTGAAATTATTTGGATAAAACAAGGCAAACAAAATATAAACCAGCAATCTGACATCTTGTTGGAAAGAAAAAGAACATCAGGTTCCGTAGTCGAGGCAAGAAGCTACAGCATCACTGTGTGTATGAGTGTGTAGTAGGGTCTGAGAGTCGCTGGCAGATTTTTTAAGAATAGTGGGTAAATGAGCTTGGAAAAAAAAAAAAAAAAAAACTTTTCTCCCTATTTTGCATAGACACACAGCATTTTTACACTCTTCTGTTACCCAAATCACACAAGTGATTACAAAAGGAACTTTTTCTCTCACCGACTCTCTTGACCTCATTTGACTCTCATCACACTTCATTATCACCCGCGCACAAACACACACACACACACACACACACGCACACACACGCACGCACGCACACAGTGAGCCAGTCAATTACATCAATGCTACATTTCATTCAGTAACACATTTACATTTCTCTGTAATGAGTCTTAGCAAACACTACCACTCAAAAGTTTGGAGACAGCCATTAACGTGACTAGACACACTTTTACTTCAGAAGAAAGTTTGATTTTGATCAAATTCACATATGCTGCTGCTACAGATACTCGATAGTCTTGTGTATTGGAACGTGAGGTTGTACAGTGTCACTGCTTTTTAGTTCAGTTTTGGTGTCTCCCGAGCTGTTTACTCTCTGAAAATGTTGTGCAAGGCATCATGAAACGTTCACTACCAGTCAAAAGATTTTTCCTGTTTTGTACGTAAAATGATTGAGTTTAATGTCTCATTGACTCTGAAATGAAAGCTCAGGAGTTAAATAAGAACTCATGGAATCAGTTTATAGACCAAAATGTATCTAAACTTTGGACATAAAGTAGCACCTTTGTCAGATATAACAGCTGAACACACTCGTGACTTTCTTTCTACAATAGACATCAAATATTCTTCAGACAGTTCTTCACAAATCTGCAGCAGAACATCACATAAATGTTGGCACTTGTAGGTTTGCTTTGTTTTTCACATCATCCCAAATCAGCTGGATGGGGTTTAAGTCTGGAGACTGTGCTCCACTCCATGTTTTCAAGCTGACCATCTTGTTGTTTTTTCCTGACGTAGTTCTGGCAAAGCTTGGACTTATGTTTTAGGTCATTATCTTGCTGTAGGATGAACCCCTGACACACTATACCAGAGAAGTTCTAAAACTTTTGACATGTAGTGTATATTTAAAGTTGAACAAGACAACCTTTTTCCTTTTCAAAGAGTTGTTCCAGACACTCCAAAATATTAACAAAATTACAATTGATATATAATAACTATGAGAAGTAAATACAAAAGAGTAATAAAATGGATAAATGAACATTTAACATCACTCTTACAGGTTCACGTTCTGTTTTAGAGTGTGCCGGTGTGGTCCAACCGCAGCCTTTGTTTTGTACACCCGTTCTCAGGCAGTAGTGCTGCACGCCATTGCTTCAGTGACATGTTTTTCGTCTGTTTTGAACGTTATCAACGAGAAACAAAGCCAGAGAAACAAACCCAGAATGAACGACAAACATCTGGATGGATGCTTTCTTTTCACAAAATTATTGAAGAGTCATGTGGGCATGCCATCAAAAACCGGGCAGATGAACAATAACCAAGGTAAACAATAACCGAGGCTCCACTGTACATTTTATGGGCATCTAGAAACATTCCCATATTAAGAGGTTACTGGATGGTAGTCTGGAAGCTCCTGTAAAGGACCTCTACATCACTGTGTTCCATCTAGCACCATGCTTCTGGCCTCCCTAAAGAGAATATCTTTAACTCCTCAGTAAGCCACCATTTGAGTTCTTGGAGGCCCCTAAAGGGTTCTGCTAAGTGTCCAGCTGAGGGTGCTTTGAAAGTACAGAATATGCAACTTCAGTACTACAAAGCATCAAAAAGACATTCAGAGAATATCTAACACCCAGTTGGCCCATTTGATCAGAATCAGTAAACTATAGACTAAATTACAGACAGCTGATTGGCTGCCTAAACTATATGACATATGACTTAAATTTTGCATTGTGATCCTTTTGATTATTTCACCTTTTTACATATGCAGCCTAACCCAGAAATAACTCCTCAACATTACAGGAAACTGCCAGGACATGGTCATAATCCATCTGTGAGACTGAAATGTGAACTCTGAATGACTGCTCTAATGATTAATTCAGCTGCTTTGCATTCTGGGATTTGTAAGTGAAAGAGTGTACTACAAAGTTGGCAAGCCTTATCACTTTGATCACATTTGCAGAACAAGGATGTGATCTAATTAAGTGAACGCGCTCGGCCAGCTTCTGCGAGGTTTCAGTGCGAAGGTTGAAGAAGTCTGGTCCCACTTTTACATTGTTTTGCTTACAAAACAAATTTACTCTCTGTAATAATCTATGTGGGTGAATCAGTTAATAAAAACAAGAAAAAAAAACTTAAGGTAGTTAAAGATTTAGATTTTTTTTCTCTCAGTGCTAGTTATACAGATAAAAAGATCAGCCATAACATTAAAACCAGTTTTCTACACTCACTGTCCATTTTATCAGCTTCACCCATCATACAGGTGTATTTTACAGACTATAGATCACCAATTTCTCTGCACACATTAGACTCCTTTCACCCTCTACGTCATCATCAGGACCCCACATGACAGGTATTGTTTGAGTGATGGATCATTCTCAGCACTGCAGTGTCACTGATGTGGTGGCGGTGTATTAGCTTGTCAAACGGATCAGACAGAGCAGAGATTCTCAGTATTAATGCTGGACTGAAAACCAAACAAAAATATAAATTTTTTGACTTTACATCTACAAGGTGGATCAACAATGTAGTTGTGTCTATCAGAGTGGACATTGAGTGGACACAGAGAACTGATGGGACTATTTCCTGCGACTGCAGAACCAGAAAGTGCAGCTGAAGATCATTTGAGATCAAATCACTTACACAAGGGCAAAAGTAAAATTCACTGCAGTTATGATGAACCAATGCTCAAAAATGTCTCCTGACTCAACAAAAGAAGTTTTGATCCACAGATGTCAACCCACTAATCCCATCAACAGCTGCAGACAGGTGCCACAATTCCCGGCAGACTCTAAGGTGAGTCACTTTCAACGTTTTTGATATTCAGCACCCCAAGACACCTTAGGCATTCATCTTCCTTTACCTGAACTTCAAACAAAGGAAATTCAAACAGAAGATTCTCACATCTGATATTCCTCCATCTCACAATGACAGTGAGGTTTCTAAAAGACGTCCTTAAAGGAGATTGTTGTATATTTCAAAATCTTATTTCTTTATGTATGACAGCACACTGTTATTATCTGATGAAACCTATTATTTTCTTCTTGGACCAACCACACTGACTAATAACGTCACCTGGGCTGTACATTCTGGGGAACCACAGACATATAAAGAATGCCTGCTCAGTTTAAGAAACCGATGTGCATAATGCACTTTGAAGGAAGCTGCCAGCTGTGCAGATTTATGATGACATGAGTTATCCACAATCGACTGTTGGGTTGACTCCGGTGATGCAGTGTGGTGAAAGTCAAGACAATGAGCTGCTGTCAGTACATTTCTTTCTGTCACTACAGACTCTGCCTATAATAACAGAGCTGATGAGACGAAGTAACAAATAATGAGGAATGCTCATGCATAATTGACTCAAAATATCAGGTGAACCTGTTAATCAAACAATGTTTATCAAACACACAAATCAAATCTTTTTAGTTGGGTAGAGTTGTCAAGAATTGGAAAATTTGGGGGGGATAAAAGAAATGAACTGTGTGCTGTCTTGCAATTTTGTAATAAATGTTTTAGAGCAAGCTTGCAAACCTGGACCACAGAAATGATGAAACGAAGATCCCAGGATGTGCAAAATGTGCCGTTGTTTATTCATAACCATAGACATACAGGGCTGCGCATTGGCAAGAACCTAGCAATCTAACATATCATGATAAGTAAGTTGATATGATTTTTTAAATCTAATATTGGGAAAACGGTCTACATTTAAGCAAGTCTTCACTGTTGGTAGCACTACTAGCCAACTAGGTTTTTGAATGCTTACATTAGCACTGTGCCCTAGAGTGGTCCAGAGTATGCAAGATTTTTTTTCTTTCCTCGCACTCATCCATTTGATGCTACTACTGTGGAAAAGTAAAAGTCATTTTTTTGTCTAGTTGATATTTGGGGTCAAAGCTCAATCAAAAGAAATCAAATGTATAGTAATTGTAAATTTTACTAACAATGTCAGAGGTTGTAAACAATGCTGCTTAGTTTGTGTTTAGTGTACTTACTGTAACCTCTACATTTATTGACTTTCTGTTTTTATGCGTTGATATGAAACATTCATTACATCACACTTTGAATTGCAGAACAAGTGTTTGTGATGCTTTTGATGACTCATACTCAGTCAGTCATAGTGAGTCTGCAGCTCTAGTCAAAACTTTAGCTGGTAATAAAATGGTTTATTGTTGGTTTCTGTACTTTTTGTTATGATGTCTGTATAAACTGATAATAATCACTTATATGAGAAACTTTACTGGCATTGAACCTAAATACCCTAAATATTAAGTTATTTTGACATTTTTTCACATTATTAATTCCAGCGGTAGACTGAAATAAGAGGGTGGTAGTTTGATTATTTGAGAGTTGAAAATTTTGGACAACCCTACTGTGCCCTTATGCTACATATTTACATGGGAGAAGAAGAATGCAGATTACAGCACTGATAGCTAGCAGTCAAGAGGTTAAACGCAACATAAATTGAGCTACTGTCACAAATCTTTACATGTAAACTATTAATTAATTAAAATATCAATTTAATTAAACTATTCATTATTAAATTACTAATTAATTAATTATATTATTCAATAATTAATTAATTATTAAAAAACCTGATTGTGTTTTTAAGAACTGATACATTATAGCAAAACATCATAATGTGACACTCAAGTGTACAAATATTTCCTTACATCCCTAATAAAATATGTTGGATTTTTTTCCCATAAATTTGGGGAGGCCATCCACATATAGCCTACATGGAGGGAAGCACTGAGGTTGTAAGATATCTGAAAGATATTACTAATGTAATTACATTGCTTCATAATGAAGCAGTAACATATTAAAAAGCATTGTCATATGATAAATGACTGTGAGCAAATCACTTGTGGTTGTTATTAATGTAATTAATCAAAACACCCACAGAAACACTGATCTATACTGTGACTGGGTAGAATGCTTACAGTGCCCAGTATTCAAGTAATGGCTAAAATGCTCATTCACAATAGTTCACACATCTTTACAAAATTTTTAGACTTATCTCGGATGCAATTCACTGGCCAAGACTTGTTTGTAACTGAGCTGCGAGGCAAACAGTGCTAATAAACACTAGCACTCAATCATCATGTAAATAGTCCAGACATTTGTGTAAAAATATATGACCAAACCATCTGTCAAATCTCTCAATGCTTACTGTAATTAAGTCTATACTAAACAAGTTCACAGCAACAGGCAGCCATGGCAGAGAGGACAACATATTCTGGTGTGTTTCTAGTTAATAGAACAACATTGTCTAGTCAGTGCAGTTCTAGTGGAAGATTTCTGACCACACACCCAGACAGACAGACATACACACAGTCACACCAGGGCAATTTTAGCATAACCAATTCACCTGAGCTCCACATTTTTGGACTGTGAGAGGAAAACAGAGACTCCAAAGGAAACCCAGGCAGACCCATGAAAAATGTAGAAACTCCACCCAAATGGAGACTTGAACCCAGTCCTGAGAGGCAAACATGCTAAGCAACCATAAATCAAATATCAGTTGTTTTATAGACACTGACTCACTTTATTTACATAAGTTTGCAACAAAATCTGTCAAAATAAAGAGAATAAAATGCCCAATAATAGATTGTTTGTCGTGAGTAAAACTCCACCAGTTTTTACCAGAACAGATCTATATTGTGAAGCCTTAAAACTCAAAAATTGATGAGATGTGGAGAGGAGCTACTCATGAAGCTGTGTTTAAATATTGCTCACTCATGTGTTTAAACCCTGCTCACGGTTCAGATTTAAAGCAATAGTGAACTTCACCACTCAGCTGTATTTTTTGAGATAATAAGTAATCATACGTTGAGACATGGGTATTTAAGTATGTAGAGGTGTGTGTGTGTGTGTGTGTGTGTCTTAGAATGATAACCTCAAAGAGAATATTCAGCTGGCTATGGGCAGGATGAAGCTGCCAGACTTAGTTCCATAATTAACACACAACCCAGACATGGCCATGCATAATAAAGTATGCACACACACACACCAATTTTGAACGATCAGCCGATAGCCAGACTGCTTCTCGCAGCAGGGTGGCATGTTCAGCCAGGACGATCTGCAGTAATTACAAACCTTGCAACTCAAACACACTTCAGTGAAGAACTAGTCAAAGAGATACACAGAGGTTGGACAATGAAACTGAAACACCTGGTTTTAGACCACAATAATTTATTAGTATGGTGTAGGGCCTCCTTTCATGTTCATCAAACCAATCTTTCACCAGTCTTGCTGTGGTATGTCTCTGGTATGTCACCCATAATGTGTGCATTGCAATATTTTGAGCAAAACTGTGCTCTTAACCTGCTAATTGAACCTTCTCACTCTGCTCTTTCTGGTGCAATGTGCAATTAATGAAGATTGGCCACCAGACTGGTTCAATTTAGCCATGAAACCTCCCTCACTAAAATGACCAGTGTTTCAGTTTTATTGTCCAACCCCTGTATATAAAGAGATAACAGAAAACCCTAAAAGCAGCCGCAGCTGTCTGTCTCTGACTAATGCTCATCTTTACTGTCTAGTTTCAAGTTTACATTTTCTCTTTATCACAGATGTAGTCTCTGTTAAGGCATGCTTAGCATCTCAAGTTTACATTAGGGATGCACAGTATTTCAGCAATTAACATATTTGTGGATAACTGTTAAAAGTAAATTATTGTCACCTGCCCCATAATCAAATTACAATAAAATTTCATTCCAACTGATCATTTTGAGTATTACTTCTATGTTTGTACAGGCAACTGAGCAATTGTCCTTCTTCTAAAACCCAAATCAACCCAATATAAATCATTTCAGATTATTTACAACTTATGCAAACCACAATTCAACTGAAAGAAACAACAAAATAACAAAAAATGCAAAGATATGCACACCCTCGATCTCATGTTAAATAGTAGTCAGTACACAGCTGCCATCAGTGACTCTGATTACACCAAAGTTCTGGTGTTCTAGTAGAATTTTCCTGATATTTGCTTTGTTGCATTTTACAGCAAAAACCATGGCCTGTAAAGAGCTTACAAAGTATCAAAGGGATCTAAATGTACAATGTATTAAAATGTATTAGTCAGCAGAAGGGTCCAAAATTTCCAAACACTGCATGGGACCCTCAAGTCAGTTATCAAGAAGTCACAACAATGACTACCAAGAACTGTACTTCCCTTCAAATTTGATGAGAAGACATGGCAGGCCTCTGCTAAAAAGCTAAAGATGAAGAGCATTTTCACCTTTCAGCATGACAACAACCCAAAACAGTCCTCCACAGTGACAAAAGAATGGCTTCAAACTGAAAATCTCTTGGTTGACCTGAAGAGGTCTGTACACAGGAGATGCTCTCACAAACTGATATTTGGAGCACTTTTGCAAGAAAGTGTGGGCAAAGATTGCCAAGACAAGATATGCAATGCCAATAGACTACTCCAAAAAAAAAAAAAAGACTGCTGTCTTATTATTATTAAGTATTAACTTAAGGATGTGCATATTTATGCAACCAGATAATAAGTTTGTTGAATCCTGCCCTAAAATATTAAAATTTGTTTTGCAAGTGTATGGTACAGATTATGAGTCACATTAAAGGTGGAAAAATTCTGAAATGATTAATCTTGGTTAATGATTAATCTTAAATATTTTTTAAACCTGCCATTTTAATAGCAACAGGTTAATTAATAATTATCATGTGAGACATGAAAATGCTAGTTTAAAATTCTATTTTTGCACTGGAGCGTTACATTTTTCTTCATAAAAGCATTCAAATTATTAAATTAATTCTGCTTTCTTTTATTTTAACATAACTCATGAAACCTTTCATCCTGTTTATTACACAATAAATTATTATTATTATTATTATTATTATTATTATACAGTTTATATATTACACATTGTGACTGAGAGACATTATGGTCAGATAAAATAATTGCAATTTTCTAAAATAAATGCAATTGGATAATTATGTAGGAGGTCTATGTGCAAAATATATTCCTAACTCAATAGGAACTTGCCTCTGTTTGCAGTTATAAGTTGATAAGTAATTTCAATGCAGACAATTCCTCTGTGTGAAAGCACATTGGTCAATGTTTCACTTCCACTTCACTTCACTTAAAAATGGCACTATGTCATACAGTGTCACCACATGAGAAGATTGCTTAATTTCATGTGGGTTGAAATATGATGACTTAGGTTCTTGCCAGTACACAGTCCTAATTCCTGACTTTACAATATGCATCATAATAGGGGTTACAATTTATAATATGGCAATACTGCAATACTCTAAACTAGAACATATATTGTTCTTTTATTAATACAATTTTAGGAAAACTGTTACAATATAAAAACATACCACCGTGTTCATAAAATGTTAGCAAAAGGAAAAGCTTATATATAATCTGGACAGGGGCATCTATATTTGCATCAGAGTACCTGTAACATCCAATTATGTAATCGTAGGTCTTTTAATTGTCATGGCTTTCACACTACATGACTGGTCGGCAACAAAGGGTCACTAAATACACAATTTTTCATTTTGGGAAAATGTTACTGTGATTATTTGCATTGGCAAAAAAATGAAAAAAGGAGGAATTTGGATGAAAATATGGATAAAGTCACTTTTTTTGTCAAAAATATACACTTTTGTGTGCTTGAGGCTTGATTTTTGCCAAAACAAAGTGTCAGAATACCATGGTTTTGACAATGCATGGAGGTTTGGTAGCCCTGGATTGGTCCACCGTATCTACAGGAAGTTCACAAGCTTTGGATTAATTTGCACTTAAAACATAGATAACATAAGATAAGATAACATTTTTAATAATATTGGCTAAAATAAATTGCAAACTACATTATATGAATATGCTTTCAATATAAAAATGATTAATCTTCAATTTCTGCTGTTAATTTTCTGATTTCATAGTGATATTTAATAGTATTTCCCATGCTGTGTGTGGGATATATGTCATAGTATCTGGCAACCCAACCCAGAGGCACCACCTCTACTCTACACCAAAATGAGGTCACATGAAAGCGAGTCTACAAAGTGAGGGAAATATCTCAGAATCTCAGTCAAGATTCACAGAAAGACACTGAAAATATTATATTTCAAAAAGAAACGAAACTCACAGAGAGGATGTATTTATTTATTCATTTTAGATCGTTTTATTTCAAAACTAAACAAGTAATTGTTTATTTCGGTCTCTGGGAAAGTTATTCTGTCTTATTTATACAACCGGGCCTCTCCGTCTGCTTCTCTGTGTGTGAGTCTGCGCGCACGCTGCGATAATAATTATTATAGTTTCAGTGTCTACGTAAAACAAAAATTATCCATTGTATTTTATTTCGTTAGATAACAGGGAAATGTAACGAATTATAGATTCTAATTATAGCAGTGTGTGTGTTATTGTTATATATTGTGTTATTGTGTTGATTATTATGACTCCTCTGGATCATCCAAATGGTAATGGGCAAACTTAAGATGGGCCTGGACGTGTGCTGATTTAAGCAGGGGAACCTTCCTTGCCATGCATGACTTTAAACCATGAAGTCTTCATGTATTAGCCACAGTAACCTTGGAAACAATGGTGCCAGCTCTCTTCAGGTCATTGATCAGCTCCTCCCGTGTAGTTCTGGGCTGATTCCTCACCTTTCATTGATACAACACGAGGTGAGATCTTGAATGGAGCCCCAGTCAGAGGGAGATTGACAGTCATGTTTAGCTTCTTCCATTTTCTAATAATTGCTCTAAGAATTGATCTTTTTTCACCAAGCTGCTTGGCAATTGCCCCGTAGCCCTGTTCAGCCTTGAGAAGGTTTACAATCTTTTCTCTGGTGTCTTTGGACAGCTCTTTGGTCTTAGCCATGTTAGTAGTTGGGAGTCTTACTGATTGTGTGGGGTGGGCAGGTGTCTTTATGCAGCTAACGACCTCAAATAGGTGCTTCTAATTTAGAATAATAAGTGGAGTGGAGGTGGACTTTTTAGAGGTGGACTAACAGGTCTTTGAGGGCCAGAATGTTTGCTGATTGGCAGGTGTTCAAATACTTATTTGCAGCAGTAACACACAAATAAGTAATTAAAAAATCATACATTATCATCTCTCTCACAGTGAACGTAAGCCTAAGATGAAAATTTCAGACCCCTCCATGATTTCTAAGTGGGAGAACTTGCAAATTCGCAGAGTGTTCAAATACTTATTTTCCTCACTGTACATCATCTCAATTCAATGCACAGTATTATTATATTTATACTTTATGCCTCACATTTCAGAGGATCAAGTGAGGTCCAGAGAAAATGTCAAGAAAAATGTTTACCACAGGCACAACATAACTGTCTAAAAGTCCATTTATTTTTGACATATGGGGAAAAAAAATTGCTGGAGACCCTAATATGAGCATAACAGCAACTACAGGACTAAGACACAGTTTCATTAAAGCAACAATGTATAGAACTGGCTTTAATTTATCATTACAGTGAAAGCCAAGTGCACCATCAGCTTCAATTCAGGGTGAGGACGCAGTGACCTGAGGCCATTTTGGAACACTGCTGATGATGTCAGCATGTCAGAAACGAACACTGTGTGTATATGTGTGCGCGCGTGTCACAGCTTGAAATAGACACACCGCTAGAAGGAAACCCTCAAGGCTAACCCGCTTTGTCAAGCTAAAGCAGAAGAGGAAGTGGGCAAGATGCATCTGCAAAAAACACATGCAGCGAGATCAGGCACAGAAAATACTGCAAGATAAAAACGAGGAGTTCATTCATCTTCACAGAGGAGGAATTACTAGACATTTGGCTTAAAATTACTAGAAACATTCATCGTTTCCTGTAAGATTCTAGAAGAAAACTAAACATCAAACGAATGTCAAAAGTAAAAACACTGCACTGCCATCATAGCCAAAAGTCATTTTAAGAGACTATAACTTAGAGCTGTGCGATATGGTCAAAAATTTTATCACAATAAATTTTTCTATATTGATTTCAATAATTATCACTATATTAAATTTTCTAACACTCATAGTTTTAAACATCATTTTTCTAAAAACATCAAACTAAATACATGAAATGTTACTATTTAAAATATTAAAATGTTTATTGCCAGAACATAATATTGTAGCGTCCAGCTGGATGCGTTGAAAGGATGGACGAGAAAGACGTTTACAGTCGGCAGCAGCCATTCCAAATTAACGAGCTAGACAGCAAAGCTAATATTCTAATGCTAGCACTGACATGCACACACACAGCGAGCCCCACTCCTTCTAATTCTCACACAAACAGATTAGCACACTGCGATCTCGTGCTCTCTCGCCCAGCCAATCACACGCTTGTCTTAAACACAACAGTGCATTTTGGCGGTGATGGTGAGGAGGAGCTAACAAGCAGCAGTATTAGACTTCTGAACTCACCATCTCAAGCTGCTTAGATGTGAAATGAAAACGAACGTTAATGCTTATCGAATTCTATTGTCCCGGCATATCATCGCCATCGAGGGAAAACTTATCGTGAAAAAAATCGATATCGTTTTATTGCCCAGCACTACTATAACTCCCCTGATACTGGTCACTGTTTGCTGTCCATGCTGTCTGAAATTATGGTTCCATATTAGCAAGAATGTGGTCCTTGTATCATGATACACAGGGTAAAATTAAATATATTGTAAGCAAGGCAATATGTTGTGATGTTTTAAAGTCTACTTTTAAGAAATGTGTCAGCGGGAACCCTTTATGTGAACCCTATACAGATTCATACTCATGGATAAGGGTTCTTTTAATCAATCAATCAATCAATCAAAGTTAATTTATATAGAGCTTTTCACAACTGACGTCACAAAGCAGCTTTACATAATTAAAATCAGACAATTTGAATCCAAACACAAAGCCTGATGCGAGCAAGCCAAAGGAGACAGGGGCAAGGGAAAACTCCCTCAAGGCTGGAGGAAGAAACCTTGTGAGGAACCAAGACCAAAGGAGATCCATCCTCCTGTGATCAAACTACTGATAGAAATTTACATCATCATTTAAGTCTGACATTGTGCTGTAGTGTAAAGCAATAATGATATTAATAAAAGTGATAACTGCATCCATCTGGGGTCAAAATAAAAGAGCATCACCCTGGAAGCGTCAGTGTGATTACTGCCAGCAGGAGTCAAAAGTGTTGTAGGTGGTTCTATATAGAACCTTTCTGAAGATGGTTCTATATAGCCATCAAAAGGGTTCTGCTGTAGTTTCGATGTTAGGTTTGTAATAATTGAGGAACCTTTTCTGGTGCTATATAGAACCATTTTCAAAAGTCTCCTACATAGAACCATCTACAGCACATTCCTCATCAATCTGAACCCTTTGGGATCTTTGAGTGTTCATGGTTCTATACAGAACCAGTCGTCTTTTCTGAAGAACCCTGTTAACACTAGCAACGCGGAGGTTTTTTGAGACACTAAAAGCGCGGATGTTACGAAAACCGTCGTCAGGAGAAAATCCCCCGCTTGGCCCGCCAGCCTGCCGAGGACGATTAGCGTTCTATTGATATTCTAATTACATGACAAACGCTCCAGGCAAAGTGAGGTAAAGAAAGTCACAGGAAGCAATCTCTGAAACTCAGTCCAGCTTCACAGAAAGACACTCAAAATAATACATTATATTTCAAAATGTGTGTGTATATATACTTGTCACAAAACACAGCGCCAGTTTCCATCTACAGGGCAAAATAAATGTATAATAAACTATATTTCGTTTCATTTCCCTGTTATCTAACGAAATAAAATACTTTCCGTAGATAGAAATGAA
>BRDA01008930.1:29452-44085 GCA_036984385.1 Crenuchus spilurus
GAGTGAGAAAGCATGCATAAGAGATAAACAGAGAGAATGAGAGAGAAAAGATAGAGAAACAAAAGAAGAGAGAATCAATCAGGATCACAGCATGCACAAACACTTCAGCGTGGCACCTACCCACCATGCAGCAGCGTGTTAGACACATGAGCATCTGCCAACTCTAAACTAGCCAGACACTCATACACACAGAGGACTGAGAGTGAAATGGAGAGGATGTATCTCCCTGGAGAAGGACAAGCTGTTGAAGCCCCTACTCACAGCCACAGGGACGGCCAAGCCTGAGTGGGTATAAATAACAGAACACATTGCAGGACAGAACCACACAGATATATTTTGGTAGGTCCCATGGAAGGCTTGGCTGAAAGATCCCACAGAGCAGGTATATCCAAGTCCACAGGAGTTCTGCATCTTTCATGCTAGTGATGGCTAGAACTGGACAAATTCAGTACCCCAATATATATATAAAATTATATATAAAAAAGATTATATTATATATATATATATATATATATATATATATATATATATATATATATATATATACATACACACACACATCTACATTAATAAGCTTACAGTGTGCATAACATGGTGGGTGACAGCTGTTTTGGTGTCATACAAACAACCAACAGCATATTAGCACATTGGTTTTAATGGCTGATTAACATAGATACTACCCATGTGTTCAGTATCAATATCTATCTGTATGTCCCAAGGTTTGTGAACACTAGCATTTCTTCTAAAATGAAGGATATTAATCACAGGTTTGTACCTCTTTACTAAGGTAACAGCCTGTATTCTTCAGAGGACGCTTTACAGTAGAAGCTGCTTCACTGCATTCAAGTCACAAGATCATTACTGAGGTCAGGTTGGGTGATTAGTTGTACATCACCAATATCACTCCAAGTCATCCCAGAGAGGAGTGTTGTCTGCATAACTGAACGCCTGTGTCTGTAGTGGGTGTGTCTTAAAGTCTGGATAGTTAGGGACATACAGTAGCATTTAGCAGTACTCTACACCATTTTTAGCTTTCATTTAGTGACAGAAATTCTCAAAAAAAAAAAAAAAAAAAGCCTTGCATGGCTCAAGTCCAGACATACGTCTATGGCAAGTAACACACTTGGCTCTCTAAAGCATAAAGCACTTGGCATGCAGTTTCAAATGATGTCCCCTTTTTCTGATATAAAAAAAACAACTCACTCTCTTCAAAGAGTAGCAGTGAGCACCAGTTATTTTAATAACATTACAAAAAGAGGGCAACACTGGCAATTTTACAGAACACAACTTTTCCACGTCTCCAATGCATCACATGCCTTGCACTGCCACAATATTTAATTATTTCTCACCGAAATAAATGAGTAATTACTATTATGTACACAAACAACATCCTTTGCATGTTTTTCAATGTTTCAGCTGATCAGTGATGTTGAAATTTTGAATTTTACTGGCGTTGATGTCTGAAAAGAGAAAATCACATCAAAAATCACATCTTATTTTACAGAAATCTGGAGAGTCTTCATATAACATGATCCTTATACATGCAACATTGACCAGTCATCCGAGTCAAACTACCAAGCAATTACAGACATGACCATAGAAAACATGACACCACCATTCCTTCTGCTTACACAACTAAGCCATTCTAACGTTGAGTAGAATGTTAGCTTGATATGGCTGAAATTATACATTGAGCTCAAAAATCCACTTTGAATCGATTCTGGATTCACAATTCAATATTCATGCAATAATTTTAACCATCTGAAAGAAGAAGAAATGTCATTGCACAATCTACTAAGGAGACTAATGAGTTGGGAGGCAGAATGTCTGGAGCCGGCAGTGTGACAAATTACACATGCTACTGATGGTTACGTTCTGACCTTTGCTATTCAAATAATATAACTGCATTAAATGCATTATTAGTAGCATGAGGTTGACACCACTAGTCTGTACAGTGCAAACAATTACATTTTTGCATTGAAATGAATTTCATCAAAACGTATTGGTACACTTTTTATTTTGTGAGGTACTGAGTATGGTTAGAGAACAACAACGGTAGGCTTTAAGTCTGAGGAAGAGTGTTAGTCTACCTAAGACATCATAAAGTGAAGCAGTACAGGGACCCTGGCGATAGGATATGTATACAAGAGTTGCAGTAAAATATAACAAATAATTCTGAGGTGTCATTATTAAAATCTAATTTTAGGAAAACAGCTAGGTTTGCAAATGCTAACATTAGCAGTGTGGCTTTACGCCACTTGTTTACATTGCAGTGGAAGAGTCTAATTGCTGAACAAAACACTGCTGCTTATTGGTCAGTGGTTTAAACACAGCACAAAATGGACAACTGATGGCCATAGATTTGTACACAAGAACTATTCATTAATCTGATACAGTGTTTTTCAGAACCAATACGTTTTCACAAAATATTACACTGTTAAACACCGAAGTGTATGAATATTTTCTTACACTAGACAGTCAATAGACATGGTTTGAATAAGGTATCAGTTGACTTAAACTGAGTTTTAAGCTGTTTTTAGGGAGTTCCATACAGCTTTTTGGTAACAAAACAAACGCAAGCCAAAAGGCAAGACACTTTTATAGCACGTAAGAGACTAACTCTCAAATTAATCATTTGGTAAGAAACAGATATTATACATTTAATTAGAGACAAAAATGAACATTCACCATTCTAATGGAGGCTGCCATAGCGTAGTGGTAAGGATCTGGTCTTGTGACCAGAAGGTTGCTGGTTGAATCCCCAGACAGAACATGACTGAAGTGCCCTTGAGCAAGGCACCTAACCCCTAACTGCTCCCCGGGCACCGGTGGATAAGGGCTGCCCATCACTTCGGGCACAAATTCTCACAGCCTAGTGTGTTCACTAGTGTGTGTGTGTGTGTGTGTGTTTCACTGCACGAATGGGTTAAATGTGGAGGTCAAATTCTGTTGTGTGAAAAATCACATAGGCAAAAATGGATTCATCTTAATCTAAAGCCAAACTATGCTGGCATGCATGTAAACAGAACTAGTCTTTTATACAGCTCTTGTAAACATAGTGAGTCTTAGACTAAGACTTTAATCTGGCTACTGTGTGCATGGCATAGAAATGTTGTCAGTGATATAATTTTAATTACAGAAGGTACTAACTTCTTCAGAAACAAATGATTGTAGAACCTTCAGGTGTGACACATCATCGCAAAAAAAAAGAAGAAATCATGGGGAGAACCCTTTGTGGCTTTCAGCTTTGTGACCGCCTTTAATCTTTCTCCAGGAGACATCCCTGTCAACACAACATCCCATTCTGTCTCTGAATGAAGGTTCTGCTGCTTTTCCATCAGTGATGTGCTCTACTGAAATATATTGCAGCTGGGATTAGTCTTTTATGAGAAGACCTATAAACAGACATTCATTAAGAGCACTTTGATTTTTTGCCTCTTCACCTGCTTTTGTTCCGAGTTGCAACTACGAAGTCTGAGAGATGTCCACTTTTTAAGACTGGTGGACATGTTCCTGAATGTCCTGTTCCTTGGTTCCAGGAAGGGGGGGGGGGAAGAGTTCCAGGATTGAGTGAACATGAATTTGGAGTCATAAAATACAGGGATGCACCAAAATGAACATTTTTGGACAAAATCTAACAAAATGCAACATTTGGCCGAAGACATTTACATAAATGATTATAAAATTTGTAACTAAACTATTTCCCAAAATAAGTCTTGTAGTTAGTCAGGAATGAATGTCTGTATTTTAATAAGTTGGTTTGACATCATTAGCTTTAATAACAGTTTAATTGATTATTGTTTTATATTTCTACAGAAAACAATTTTTAGAAAAATGACAAGACAATAACATAATATGTATGAAGATTCATGTATGTTACATTATTAATAATATTTAATTTTTAGTAAATCATGAAAATGCCTAAAATGAATGATGTAAGTCACATGGATGTTTTGTGTGTTTAACGTGAGTGTCATTGGCTACATGCACTGAAACACTTCACATTACTTCCGGTAATTGTGAGACGGTCCCTAACACTGCAGTCGCCTGAGCACAAATACAAAGCTAAGCGGCTGTAATCTGGATTCATCATAATAAGTGCAGTTTAGTAAAGGTTGTGGTTGTAGCTTGTTGTCTCCTTCCATTTCAGCACCAAACTGTAACTGTGCTGGTGAAGCTGTGTTTTGTTAACTGGTGAGGAAAAGCACAATTCTGAATCTTCAACATGGTAACAGTGTCTTTAATTAAAACAGTTGTTCAGTAAATTATTTTTAGTTTTAATATTAGTTTTGGTTGCCAAACATTCAGTGCATCCCTAATGTTCTCCTTGTTGTTATTGATCAGCACAAAACAATGTAAAGGAAATTAAATAGACAAAAGGTGCTTATAGCAGTTAACTTTTCCTTTGTACAATACAGTGCCACATAAAAAACATTATATTTTGAAAAATTTTGTTGAAGTTCATAAATTAAGCCAAAAATGTGAACCGTCATATTTTATATTAATTAAACGTAATGTGACATTTCAAGCTTTGAAATGAAAAACAGAAATCCTGAATCTTATATTATTATATTTCATGAAAAGTTTCAGTAAATTACTATTCAAACAGTATCAACATTAAACATCTTGAAAAATGTCACCTGAATATAAAACATATGACAGTTCACCTTTTTGAATTAAATCATGAACACATAAAACTTTTTTTACAATATTCTAATTTTGAAGACGCAGTTGCACTTCGGAGTTGACCTCTAAAATTGATGAGTAAAGTCTGAGACGTAACGGTCACTGTAGGGATACTGAAGGCTGATTGAGTTAGTGTGATAGATCTTTGCCTGTGCTGTTCCTGGTTCGAGGTTCTAGCCTGTGGTATTATGTTACACTGGCTGTTAGTGGGCTGCTGCTTCCTAGCTCTGCTCCTTTAGACAAGCCTGGCTCTGTTCCCTCTTGGCTAAGGATGACCCATTTCCACTGAACACTATCCGTAACGAGAGAAAGCCAGGAGCGCTGTCGAACTCTCCATCTATCTCTCTCTCTCTCAAACACACACATACACACACACACACACACACACATAACATGACAACACTAACAGCAGGGTATAAAGCAGGCACACGCTCACTCTCATACATAAAAACAGCAGCGATGTCAAACTGTCAGCATGGTTTCTTCACAGCACACTTTTGCTCCAAACAATGTGGCAACTACAACATTACTAATCTTCACTACTGAAGCTCCAGTTCTATAGCAACACATCAATACGTGTTCTGTTTAGAAGCTGTTTTCCTTCATCCTTATATAATCCTATACATCCAGAGCCACAAATTACCCTACACCAGTAATATAACAGTCTAAATCATTTCTTTAAAGGATTGCAAGCATGCTAGAAACCCATCAGTCATGTCTAATTCCGCATACAGATCATATTAGAGCAATGCAAGTATGGCAGTTGCTGGCAAATTTAAACATATGTGCTATGTCTGCTGTTCAAGGCACTCAGTGGAAATCTATTGCGCTCAAAATGGGATAAACTTAACTAAACCATAAATATTTACTAATAATATTCATCCAGGTATCCTATTACAGTATATTCCCAACCTGTTCACCAAGTCAATGTCTCAGTTCATTCTGATCCCTTTATATTTTAATATCAACCCCTATCACACACCGTCCCTTCAGATCAATGTCTCAAGTGACACTGATCAGACAATTAGCATTCAGTATTTAGCTCCTCCATACTTGAAGGCTTAATTATTCTTCATCTAATATGACTGCATCTCTCCTGAGGGGCAGGATGGGATGATAAAAAAGGAGGGAACGGTAGAACATGAGGGAGTCTCTGCTGACATGTTAGACAGGGCAAATCTGTGTGGAAAACATTAAGGAAAGTCAGTCAGAAACGCTGGATTATCATCAACACACAGAGGAAACATATACTGCAATGCAGCAATCCTCAGATCCCCGAGGTTAAGCAATCATGTTAATGTCATTGCACGTGCCAACGGGCAGGTCTACCCACAAAAAGAAAAGACTTATAATGAAGGGCCAAGATAGCAATAGAAACTTAAAAAAAAAAACACAGGAGATGATGTCACAGCTGCTGATAGGGCGCCTAATGATGGAGAACGTGCATCGCTGTCCAACATGCTAGAGATCAAATCAAGTATAATGAGTTTTAATTTAATTACAGAGTAGTGTGGCAGAGCGCGGAGACAGAAGAAGATGTCTGTCAACATGCCCATTAGAGAAATTTAAAAAATCTCAGACGTCAGAGTCTGACGAATTTGTGAGCTGGTTGAGTCCAGCGGACCTTCATCTCAAGACTCCACTGCTAATCTGTTTAGAGTTCCATTTCCTCTGTCATATACACATTATAATCAGTTGCGACTATTGTTATTTGCCTCTCAGTGTCAAAATACATGTTCACTTAAAGTTTAATGTGTATTATTCCTATTATTGTAATAAATTCCTATTATTTGTAGACGTGAATAAAATCTGTCCTGATTCCTTCTACTTGTATGATACTGTCCAGTTTCTCTCTGATAACATTCATACATACATACATACACATTATACTTATATAGCGCCTTTCTAGACACCCAAGGACGCTTTACAATCAACACACTTCATATACACACACTCCGGTGAGAAGCGGCAGCCAGTTGCGCACAGCGTACTCTCAACCGGAAGCGACCGTCCCCCTGGAGGACTGCATCGAGCACTAGGGGGATCACCCAGGACAGAGTGCCAACCATATCTGGGCTTACATACACACATACATACATTCATTCATTCATTCATTCATACACACACCAGGGTAATTTTTAGAGTTTCCAATCCACCTGCTCTCCATGTTTTTGGACTGTGGGAGGAAACCGGAGACCCCGGAGGAAACCCACGCAGACACGGGGAGAACATGGAAACTCCACTCAGATGCGGACTCGAACCCAAGACCTCAGCGCTGAGAGGCGAACGTGCTAACCACTAAGCCACCGTGCCGCCCCATTCAGTCTGATCCTAGAAATACTATGGAGGTCTGCCACAGTGACCATGCATCTGTAACCATAAACTGATGCAAACTGTGTAGCAACAGATGAGCTACTACAAGGCGAACCAACAAGGTAGGAGTGTCCAATAGGGTGGACAATGAGCTAACATAGTGTTTAATATCTCAAGATCCACTCAGAGCAGCACAACACACACTAACACCACACAAATAATAGCTGCTCTGTGATGGTCCTGTCCATTAAAGAACAGGGTGAAAGGAGGCTAACAATGTAAAAAAAAAATTACATACTACTGTCTATAACTGTAGAACTACACAGTGCACCTTTATGGTAAGTGGGGCTGATAGAGTGGACAACAAGTGTAGATACTAGGAGGTGTTCATAATATTCTGAAATGAGTGTGTAGATGTTTCTACAAAAACATCAGTGCTCAGCATATATCAAACACTGGCACGTTTCGGCCTTCTGTGATTCAAAGTTTTAACCAAACAAGACCAAATGTACACCAGACCAGCAGAAGCAGAGGTTGTATGCTTCACGTTTACAGAGCTGTGGTGAAGTGTATTGACCTTTCCAATATGTGTCTGGTTAGGTAATACATCAGCTTTTATGAGAGACCGGCTTGAGAAGGTAATGTGTACGGCTTCAAAAATCATTGGATGTGAACTTCCATCTGCTGCCTCCTTAAACATGAACAGAATGGAGAAGAAGGCATTACAAATTCAGGCAGGTTCACACCCAGCACAGCACCTTTCTAAACTGCTCTCTTCTGATATGACACTGCAGAGCATCTTATGCAGATCATTTAGGTTTCATAACGGCACTTCCCCTATCAGACTTGTATTCTGCTCCAAAAGCTAAATATTGTATATTAATGTATTTTAACATACGTTATGTTTTCATTGTATATGTTTTAGAAATGTCAGTGTTTCTTGTTGTGTTTGAGATATTGAAATCATTTCCTCTGTCAAGCACTGACTGATATGGCAGTAAAGTACTTAAACTTGAAACTAGGGATGCACCGATACCGATACCAGCATCGGGTATCTGTCCGATACCACGTGCGTGTACTTGTACTCGTATTCATAAAAGTGCTCTGATACTACAGGATCCGATACCAGCGTGATGGGAGCTTCGTTTCCTTCTAACAGACAGTATTAGTTTGCGCCACAAAATAAATAAATAAATAAAATTAAATAAAATTAAAAAATAAAATAAAAAGAAGACGATGACTACATACCGTAGCAGAGCTGAACAAGCCACTTAACGGCAGCGTGACTTTAACCAGCCCGGTAGTAGAGAAGGAGCAGCTATGTCAGCGGTGTGGAGGTATTTCCAGGTGAATGAAGGTGACAAAAGCAGTGTTAATTTCGTTAACGATAATTATTACGAAAAATATTCGTTGACGACCATTTTTTAAAAATATTTTAAAATGAAAACTAAATAAAAACTAATATTTTAAAAGGAAAACTATGACTAAAAGTATTAGACTTTTCGTCAGCGAATAAAAATGAAACGAAAATGTCACAGAATGACTAAAATAATGTTTTTGTCCAGTAATCCGCTTTTTAAAGTAAACCTGCTGCACGTCTGACTTCCTCAAAGCACACTAAGCTCCACAGTCACAGTGGTGCAGTTTAACAATACAACGTGCTGACGTCACAGCTGCAGCTTCGACGGAAGAGAAGAAGCGATTTATGGAGTAATTTCACTTTCAGTGCCACACAAAACAAAACAAAGCAAAGTTTGTGGATGTAAAATAACTGGGAAAAGCACTACTAACCTCAAGAGGTCCTCAGTTCTCACCACCACGAGCTTTACAAAAAGGTAAGCTAACGTAATGTAGCTAGCTAGTTGGCTAAGGGTGATGATTATGTATATCTGATATGTTTCATTTTTGAATGTTTCAGTGTATAAAGGGGAAATGTGTAATCTGTTATCATTATCTTAGGTGTTTAGATTAAATAGATCACAAACACATCTAACTGGAGCCATAAGACACACATACAGGCTCAGTTTCATTTTAATTGTAAGTATTGATATTTATTAGTACTCTTATTGGTACTTGGTATCGGCAAGTACTTAAATGTAAGTACTTGTACTCGTACTCGGTTTTAAAAAATGTGGTATCGGTGCATCCCTACTTGAAACAACTTACGCAAAAACACTTTGGCAACATCTCAGCTTGAAAAACTGCCTTCTCTGCTTCAAAATTTTAATCAAATAGACATGCATACAAATGTAAACCAGGCTAGCGGGCCAGGAAGCCTCTTGATAACAACAAATGTGCATTCACCCAAATAAGAAAAGAAAATTAAGCTCTAATACATCACTGGATCACATCAAATGAAAAGAATTCTACTGTTGAGAAGAAGCAGACTCAATGGAAAGTTTGCCTCAATCAATACAGTGACACTGAATCACTTTATTGCTATACACTGCTACAAAGCTCATTTATTCACATCATTTGTTCACAAAATGTTTCCAGCCTTTCGTATTTGAGGTACAACACATGACAACAAGGTATTCTCGGTTGGTCACTATCTTATCCACATCAGCACCTTTCAAGAGTCATGCTTCAAACTAAGGTTCAATATCACCATTAATATCCCAGTGCTTTCACATCTCCTAATGGCTGTGTAAATGGTTTAAATTCTATGACTTCATAATGAATTAATTCGATTTTGTCAGGAAACAATCAAATGCATCATGAAATCTCAAATATCACCGCAAATAAGTTCTCTTCAATTTAACATATTTTTTTTAAAATTCAGATACAGAAATAATAAAATATACTGACGAGAGCTATTTGAAAAACAGTGGATTACAGAAAACAAAAATATTACAATAAGCTTTTGGGAAGCTTATTAGCCTGGTGGCTAGAGATCTGGTCTTGTGACCAGAAGGTTGCTGGTTCAATCCCCGGTCATGACTGAAGTGCCCTTGAGCAAGAAACCTAACCCCCAGCTTGTAAGTCACTCTGGATAAGAACATCTGCTAAATGCCACAAATGCAAATGCATTTTGACCAAGAGGAATCATACACCTTACTGAATATTACTACAGTAAATTAGATTAGTATATTACAAAAATCAACACAGCCCTCCATACACATTAACAGCATATGTCAATGGCATGGCTCTTGAAAACACTTTACCACAGGGGTGCACAATACATCGATACCGATCTACTGGTCGATCACAACGGTAGTGTGGGTGGATCGCATGGCATTTTAAAAAAAATAGACGTCAGCCTATCATCCGTCCCCGCTATAAAACATCTCACTTGATTGACATACAGGAAGACTGGTCAAGCACTAGGACACAGCGGAATTCCAAGCCACTCATTTTGAAAATCCTGTTTCAATTTTAGACCGCCCACAAGCTCATTCGAATGGCTCTGCCGTTTCTTGCTAACTTGTGATTGGCTGTCTCTGCCATCGCTCCATTGAAACAGTCTCTGGACTTGTTAACCAGCAACTGACTATTTCCATACGGAGTTGAGGAGGACTTTTTTTACTGTCATTTACTGTCAAGGTACACCAGCATACACTGTACACATAAATTGTCAGTATATTTATAAATAAATATATGTCTTGTATTTTTATAGTAGGTAGATCATTTTCACTTAGTCATTAGATAAATAGCTCGCAGGCAGAAAAAGTGTGTGCACCCCTGCTCTACCACCTATTCACTTAAATGACATATGACTAGTATTTCTATTTCCACTTTCTTTAACAGCATGTCCGGGAAAGTAAGTCAACCGGATGGAAACAATGGCATTCCTGTGCTCCGTGATGCCAGGTGCCGGCAGGAACACGATCTCCTCCATCTGCCGTGTGTGTCTGTCCCGTTACACACTCGGCCAATGCTGGGGAGCAGTGAGTCACAGAATGGTACCATTGTTCAATGGTCACTTCAAGGGACACTAACAAAACAGCAGCCATACACACTGTATACACAACCTCTTACACACAAATCACCCTGTACAACTACTCCATTTGATGAAAACTCTTTAGGAAACTATTCAATATGTCGTGAATCTCAAAATCAAGAGAAATATACAAATCTGACCAAAGAAAGTATTAACACAGCAGTAAAAACAACATAAAAACAATAGTTGTTTGTTTACATGTATAGATAGCATGAGATTTGTTGGCCAATAAATAACAGCATATTTTATCAGTTTATATATATATATAATTGTACGCTTTTTAACCAATTATAGCATTTCAGAACTGCATTCCTACTGCACCCGCAGTGTGTAAGCCAAAACAGTAACTTCACTATGTATGTAATCATACACTAAACACACAAGCATGGGCACATGCAAACAAACATGTACAAACACTGCTAATGTTGAGGATGTACATCTGCAGGGCTGCTACAAAAACTCCTGCTGAGGGGGGAAACAGCAGGCTGTGTTTTTATAGCCCCTGTTTTGTGGAACATGATTCACTTCCTTCAGATGCAGCCAGGGCCTGTACTTCAGGGCAGCCAATTCAGTCAAACTCTTCAACATTATGTTCCATTTAAACACACTCATAAAGCATCTGTGTGGTGGATAATCAACATCTTTTGTTGTAAACAGTCTAAATGAGTATCATACGCTGACCTTTCTGTAGGTAATTTGCTCTTAACTCTATACCCCAGAGTCCTGCCTTAGCCGACACACCTGGCCGATCAACTACCCCAAAATAACAAGCCCACTCTCTCACACAGCCTGCAAGCTTCCTCCCAAAGCTCACCTTCCATCGTTGGCACAAGGGGATAAGCCTTCCAAATGACCATCAGCTAAATAATGGATGGTTGATTCTTCCCTATACGCCGTGTCCTGTGAGAAAACATGACAAGCCTGTTCTCTCTGCCTCTCTAACCCTTACAGCTTCCACCCTGGCTGGCAGGCTCCAGGGGCCAATCAGCCGCCAGCTCCACTCTCTCATCTCCTAATGGGCTTTCGAGTGATTACTGAGACATAAGAGCATCTTCCGACTCCAGGATCAATCATCAATCATACCATTGGATCTTCAAAGTTGTCCCGTCCACAGAGCTCCAAATGTAATCAAATCTGGAGATGTGGGCACTGCCCACACAGGCTGCAGTCAAAAAACTGTCATACACTGTAAGCCTGACTGACAACTTATTGAGCGGTTGTACATCCTGGCAGGCTTCGTTGTAGAGCGGTGTAGGCCAGGGCCTGCTTTCTCCTGTCATGTCATCAGTCGGTATCAAGCTCTTAAGTCTATTAGCAGAGGATCCCTAGCAAAGGGAAACTGTTTAAGCAGCACAACATGATTCATACTGATATGATACCTATTAATGTGTTAAAATCAACAGTTCATAAGTAGGCCTTATGCAGAGTAAATCATAGAATTACCTAATCTTCCCAGAGCAAGTGATGTGTTAATCTGCTCCATTGTATTATTTGTATTACTGTATTATAATTACTCATTATTTTTAAATTACTTCTTAACACAGACTAATACATACTTCTCGTCCTCCCTTTTTTGTTTTATTTTATTTAATCTATTGATTTTTCTGTCTGACTGAATCGTGTACTGTGTTGCATTAAAACTTAATAAATAAACTTGGGGTGAACAAATCTTCTAAACAAACGAAATAAACAACAATCCATGTAACACAGCTTAAATCCTCAACAGTAATGCAATATTTAAAATAAGTAAATAAGACATAACTGAAGCCCTCACATTAAATAAACAGAAGTTGAGTCATAAGTTGGCTCCACGTAATACATACATGTAGTCCAGCAGCAGAAGTTGATGTAAAACGCCGAAGCCCTCTAAACTAAACAGCCGCCTCAGCTGAGTGTAAAGCCCGCTGGTTACATACCTTCACTACGGTGCTTTGAGAATGAGTCCTTATCTCATGAACGTCGAAAAAGTCTCATTCCGTCTCTCTCCGTCCTCCTCCTCCCCCTCTGTGATAAGCTCGACCGCGGTAACGTTACGAACGAGCAGAAAATGTCTCTTCGGTTTAAAAGCCTCCCTGAATAACGGACGTTGAGCGCACCGTTACTCCGCCTGTCGTTATCACTCAGTACTCTGCGGATGTGTCCCCTCTTAGCCCGATAAGCCTGAAGGGGATGGACGCCTGCTAGCTAACCGAGTCCCAGCAAAGAACGAGGGGCTCCCAACCTACGACGTTACCTCAAAACAAACTGCTTGTTTATTTTTACATTAGATACCCCTCAGACGTAATCCCGTCTTCTCCTTCAAAGACAACCGACGACCCACACAATTCACCGTACCGACTCCTTCCTGCTGCTGGGAATTTTGAGGTGAAGTAGCGGAGCAGTGAGAGCAGACAGCCCGCGCTGGTGGTGCTCGGCTCGGGCTGAGTGAGCGCCGCTGCTCGGCGGAGGAGGAGCTGGAGGAAACCCGCCTACCTCCTCAACCCGGAAGTAAACAGTCAGAACGCACAAACCAAACACTTAAATGATTGGCAAAATTGTTTATCTACTGCTGTTAGTTTGTTGAACCAAAATATCAACTAATATCTATTTGAGTAAAGAGCATATATGCCTTGTTTTCAAAAAAGAGGAGGTTTATCAAGCCGGGGGGTGGGAGCTGTCACTGATTCCTGAATTCTGATGACTTCACTTAGCGAACCGATTCTTTAATTCAATCATACATTGAAGAGGAGTAAACCAGTGAAACAAGTGAAGACATCGCTATAAAAACACTTATCCAAACTGTTCTAGTGGAAATACACTGGTCAAATAAACCTCTGATTTATAATAACATCTTTTGTATAACTTCTGTGTGATAGTCTAAATAATTATCCTAAAATGTAACAAGCCTTAAAATATATTTAAAAAAAAATAACAGCTGTTGATTTTTAGATTTTGAATGTACATAAATGTCCTCTGTGAGCAGAAGAAACAATGTCAGAATTTGTATTCAGAGAAGATCCAAAGCTGACTTCACTGTTACCAAAACCTGTGAATCAATGAATCGGACGTTGGATTCATTGTAACAGAATGAAAGAATCAGTTCCATATTAGGACTTTCCATTTAGTTTTTAATGCCCTCGTTTTAAATTTCTGCTAGTGAAAGCTGTTAGCTCTTCCGGCGGGAGAAGAGGATCAAAACAGCTTTATTACCAAACGTTTTTTTGTCCTGTAACACGAAAAAGGACTAATAGGATTCACGCCCTCAAGGTTCTTAAAGGAACATGAACCACTTTTCCAGCACAACACGTGGCCTTTGCTGTTTTCACTTTGGACTACAGAAAAAACAGAGCATTGTACTAATAATGTGATACAATACTTGTAACTGCAGTTATTTGAGTACTGTTATTGAGATTTTAAACTTACTAAGTTTTATGGATATCAATACATTCCAACCTGAATAATTTAGTTAACAATAACAATATGCTTATTTATGTATGGTTTTAGGATGCTCTACTAATGCATATTAATATGTTTACCTTTGTTACCGCACTTGACTAGATTGATGAGAAGATTTAATTCATAGTACTTTTACTTGAGTATTTTTATTTATGTCATGTCACGTCATACGCCGTCATCGCTTCGCGATGGTAGGCTGCACAGACGAGTCACTTCTCTCCAATGCCATCTGTCTCTGGTTGCTTGTAGCAGGCTAGC
Source organism: Crenuchus spilurus (assembly GCA_036984385.1). Lineage (NCBI taxonomy): Eukaryota > Metazoa > Chordata > Actinopteri > Characiformes > Crenuchidae > Crenuchus > Crenuchus spilurus. The sequence goes on from BRDA01008930.1 coordinate 44,085, forward strand.
A
>BRDA01008931.1:18893-47153 GCA_036984385.1 Crenuchus spilurus
TAGTATTTTCTCTTGTTTCAGTGTGTGTTTTATCACGTTTTTCTTTTGTTGGTTCACTTTTGTTTTCTTTTTGCACTATTTTGTGTGTGACTTTGTTCTCTTTTATGATCCTGTAATTGTGCTTGATATTACTCCTCAATAAAAATTATAAAAAAAATAAATAAATAAATAAATAAAAAAAAGATAGTGGCATGATGACACTGCAGCCCAGTGATCTGAGAAGTCTGCTTGTTCTTCACATCAGTGAAGAGGTCAAACACAGACATACACTGTCCTTCAAATGTATGACATGAATTTTATGTATGAACTTTTACTTGGTAATATGATGATAATTCTGTTGGCTTACAATGCACAACACTCTCAGAAGTAAAAGTGGTCACAAAGTGGGCTGTGTTGGTTATGTTTCTTCTGGCAATGATGAAATACCTCACAGGTCTCACTTGTGATTGGTTGTATTGTGAGTCCTTTTGGCTGTTATTTGGCATGTTAAGTTGCAAAAGTTTCCTGACCCTCCCTGGAGAGACTAATTGAGAGCTTCCTCTAGTTTTGTTGGCACAAACAAAGGAGATTTCTGAGGAGCTCAGAAAAAGAGTTGTTGATACTCATCAGGCTGGAAAATGTTACAAAACCATCTCTAAAGTGTTTGTACTCCACCAATCCACAGTCAGACAGATTGTGTACAAATGGAGGAAAGACCACTGTTACCCTCCCAAGGAGTAGTCGACCAACAAAGATCACTCCAAGAGCAAGGCGTGTAATAGCCAGCAAAGTCACAAAGGACCCCAGAGTAACTTCTAAGCAACTGAAGGCCTCTCTCACATTGGCTAGTGTTAATGTTCAAGAGTCCACCATCAGGAGAACACTGAACCACAATGGTGTGCATGGCAGGGTTGTAAGGAGAAAGTCACTGCTTTCCAAAAATTGCATTGCTGCTCATCTGCAGTTTGCTAAAGATCACGTGGACAAGCCAGAAGACTATTGGAAGAATGTTTTGTGGACGGATGAGACCAAAACAGAACTTTTTGGTTTAAATGAAAAGTGTTATATTTGGAGAAATAAAAACTCTGCATTCCAGCATAAGAACCTTATATCATCTGTGAAACATGGTGGTGGTAGTATCAGGGTTTGAGTCTGTTTTGCTGCATCTGGGCCAGGACGGCTTGTCATCATTGATGGAACAATGAATTGTGAATTATATCAGAGAATTCTAAAGAAAATGTCAAGACATCTGTCCATGAAGTGAACCTCAAGAGGAAGGTGGGTCATGCAGCAAGACAACAACCCTAAACACACAAGTTGTTCTACAAAAGAACGTTTACCGGAAACGTTTAGTTGCAGTTATTGCTGTAAAGGGCGGTACTGAAACACCAGATACTGAAAGCAAAGGTTACATTTACATTTGAGGCATTTAGCAGACACTTTTATCCAAAGCGACTTACAATTGGGGGTTAGGTGCCTTGCTCAAGGGCACTTCAGTCGTGACCTGCCTGGTGATCGAACCGGCAACCTTCAGGTCACCAGACCAGATCCTTAACCACTAGGCCCCGGCTGCCCCCAATTCACATTAGGGCTGCAAATCTTTGGGAATCGAGCGAATCGATCCAGAATCGATTCTTGGGGTCAGGAATCGATGTTTTTCCGATTCTTTCAAATACGAACGAAATACTTTACCGTTGCAATCTCTGCAAATCGCAAGAGTGACGTCAAGCCCTTTCTTACCCAGCCAGGTTGATGGTAAAATCCAAAGTGTTTCCAAATGGTTGCTTTCAAAGGCCGCAGCTCGGCTTGCATGCCTGTACATAGCCGACGCTGCTTCCTTTTTTTGCCTTGCACTACGGTGGCTGAAAAGGCACATCCGCACCCGCAAAAAAAATCGATTTTTTGAAAACGAGAATCGATTCTGAATTGTTCAATGTTAGAAACGCAATGTTAGAAATTTGTTTAACTGGGTTCTCTTTATCTACTTTTAGGACTTGTGTGAACACCTGATGATGTTATAGGTCATATTTATGCAGAAATATAGACAATTCTAAAGGGTTCACAAACTTTCAAGCACCACTGTATAAACATGTATTTTGTTTCACATTTTTTCTTTCAGGTTTAAAGAGCTCAACTTTATTGTGAACTCTTATGATGATCTGAAGAAGAAAGAGATGATGGAGATGATACATAAAGGTACAATCCTTCACATACACCTTTATCAATTCAGAGGTGAGAAACATTTCTGAGATGTTCTGTCTATCTCATGTTTGTCCACAGCTGCCAGTGATGACCACAGCGATGCTGACTGCTTTGTGTGTGTTTTCTTGAGTCACGGGAAAGATGGTGGTCACATTTATGCATTTGAAGACATGGTCAAAATTAAGGAAGTAACACAACTCTTCAGAGGAGACGAATGCAGAAGCCTTGCAGGAAAGCCCAAGATTTTTATTTTTCAGGTGATCCTAGCTTGACTTCCTCTATCATGTTCCTACATTTACACCAATGAGTCAAAGCGTTATTGTTTATATAATATTAATTGTATTGTAACAGTGGTGCAAGTGAACATCTGCGATATATTACGGCCTAAATACCCTAAATCTCAATCTGAGATGCACTGGAAGAGCCCACTCAGTGACTGCTCCACCTCACAAATTACAGGACGTGTTGGTTAAAGACACATTCAGAGTTCTTTTAAAGTCAATTTATGGATGGGTCACAGCTGTTTGGGCACCACAGTGAAGACCAACAACATATTATACCATATAACATATTAGTCATAATATTTTGGCTGTAGTATAGCACAATTCTAATTTCATCATTTATCTCATGGCTGGGTGATTTTCGAACATATATCATCATGTGCGTCAAAGTCTTTAGTTTGGGTTTAATATGAACAAAGAGCACCAAACATGCCACATTAAATCAATTTAATGAAATTAATTAAACCTAAATAACAAAGAAACTGTTCATTCAAAAATTATATAATAGCACAATGCTCCCTCTGGTATAATAAATTTGCCAAGATATGTTTGGCATCCAAGTTTTGCTTCTTTACACTGAGATATCGGAATATTATGATAACCTCTGACCTTTGCTGCATGTATAATTAAGTGAGCACACCAGTCAGTTGTATCAGAGTGAAAAACCATAGTAATCGACACCACAGTGGACCAGTTAACCTCTATAATGAACACAGGAGCAACAAGGAAAGTGTCGGGTGTCACCACTTAGTGAACATGCCAAGTCAAGGATGGTGATTCTCGCTATTATTCTGATATGACTGTGTACTGTAGAACTGTTAGGCTAACATCGCTTACAAACATTATGACTCAGTAGTCACCTAAGTAGCATCACTGAAATCACTCACAAACCACTCAAACCTCATCCGGATCTTGATTAAGGTTTCACAGAGTAGTAGATGTGGTTTCGGACACAGTATGACTGGTAAATAGCTTTAAAAACTTGTGTAGCTGAAGGCAGCATCCATCATCATTGAGCAGGAAGTGTCCATATCTGGTTGCCCCTAATGCATGAATGAACACTAACAACATAACCCAAGCTTACTCTACGTTTGTAAACACAGGCATGCCGTGGTGAGGTCAGTGATGATCCCGTGACTGCCATGGCTGGAGATGATGATGAGGAGGAGGTGACTGAGGAACCTGCCATGGTCTACACACTTCCAGCAGGAGCAGATTTCCTCATGTGCTATGCTGTAGCTGAGGGTGAGTGATGTCTGTTAATATAAAATCTATCAGCATGTCCTCCTTCATTATTGGGCAGGTTCTACTGTTGTTCATATCTGATTTGGCATCAACATGGTAATATCAGGAGAGAGGCACCAACAAGGTGCTACAAGCACAGTGTAGATGAAATGGCCAGTGAGGGAATGTCTGTAGTTGGATCTTGATATCTTGATGCATCTTTTTATATTAGCTCATTCGTTTTACATTATGCCTTTTCGAACTCTTTGTTCAGAATCCAGGCAAATCAGGTCTGTTGAGATGACTGTCCACACTGATAATTAAAAGAGATCAGATTAGATTTGCCCATCCAAATATCACAACTCTATCTGCTTGGGCTGCTGTTGTAACAAAGTAGGCATCAGTACCTACAGCCAAGATTGCCAGGTTTCCAGTTTTTGGAGTGCTTTAAAAATGTGCTATTACCAAAAAACTCTTATAGTAACACAGTAGAAAAATAGATTCAGTGAAGGAATCTAAAAATATAAGTAAGAGCAGAGTAGAAGGAAAACTATTCTGGTTCATTTACTTAAAAAAATATAAGATTAAAAATAAATTTTAGAAATAAAATTTCAGACTAAAAAGCAGTTATAGCTTCATCAAGCGTCTGTGATTAGACTCTAGCTTGGGTTAGTTTTAAGCTTCTGTAGGGCTGCTGACAACCTGGGACGGACTTCTTGGATCCCTGCACTTCCGCCACTCTGGGTTTTATTTGGTTGTTCTTTGTCACAAGTGACACAAATCCAATTTGATTGTCAGACTGAGAGAAATCTGTTCAAATCTAAATGTAATCAGATTTCAAATCACCACCAAATGTGGCTTTTGCTGTCCAGACTACCAAAAAATCAATCTGGATACAATCTAGATAGGCCCTCTTCATCCTCTTTCTCTTAAAACTTCAGCTGTTCCAGTGTAACTGTTTTCTGAGGTGAGCTGGTTCCTCTTATAATGTGTCCAGAATAACAAATCTTCATTTTGTTTATCTGAGCTTCTGGTGAAAGATGAGATTTGATTTGGTTCTGGATCCAACACCAAAGTTCAAAGGCATCAATATTCTTCCTGTCCTGCTTTTTTATTGTCTAGTTTTTACTTCCATAAAGAACCACAGAGGAAACCACAGTCTGGACAGCTCTTGACTTTGAGATATTCTTCAGTTCCTTCATCCATGAGTGTGCTAGTTTTCTGTTCTTTAACTTTCCTTATGAGGGCTTCACGTCTTCCTGGTGTTCTGCTGTGATTGTCATCTGCATATCAAAGGTCATTGTTTCTTCCACTAGTCTTGAATCCTGCATCATCACCTTCTAGTCCTGCTTCTCTTGTTCAATATGTTCAATGTACAGGTTAAAGAGCTTCACTGATAGAGGACAGCCTTGTCTGTCTCATTTACCAATGTAGGACCAGTCTGTCCATTTTCCATCATGACTGTGGCTTGTTGATTCATGTAGATTCCTCATTAGAACAATGACATGCTCTGATATTCCCATCTTCCTGAAGACATTACATAACTTTGTGTGGTCAACGGTGTCAAGGCTTTGGTTTAGTCACTGAAGCACATTTGATGTTGACTGTTTTCATGAATTCCTTTGCCATTTTCATAATCCAACATACAGGACATCTGTGATAATATCCCTGCTTCCTGTACCTTTCCTGAATCCTGCTTGTAATTCTCACCTTGTTTCTTTTTTAAAAAAATTAATTCTTCACAGTTTAAAAAGGTGTAAACTGTCTCTAATACCTCAGTTGTCAAGTCAAATGTATTTATATAGTGTTTTTTGCAACTGATGTCACAAAGTAGCTTTACAGAGTTAGTAATGATACACAAAAGCCAACAGTGACAGTGTCAAGACTCCCTCAGAGCTGAAGGAAGAAACCTGGGCAGTCACACAATCCTATGATGCTGTTCCTGATATAGTGACAGAATGTAAGAATGGTAGTAATAATAATAATGATGGTAGCAGCAAATAGAGTACATATAAACTTCAGTGTGTGTCAACAGTGTAGGGCATCTGGAGCAGGTCATAGTAGTTGGTGGTTGGTGAGCTGCTGGCCTAAGGTGGCATCATGCAGAGCTAGTATACAGTTTTCTGGCAATGTCAGGCCAGATGGGTGGGCAATCACTCACTCGGAAAAAGACAGATTAAATTACTGAGTGATCATGTCATACAGACCCAGCATCTCAGTTTACTATAAATCTCTGTGTCCAGTGAACCACTGGATCTGCAACCTTTCTATAATATAAAGTATAAATTACCAAAAGTTAAAAGTTGTGTTTGGAAAAAGTGCATACAGCCCATTCATATGTATGAATTCTCTTTGTGGCCAACCTTCAAAGTGTCCTAATTTTATTGTCACCTCTTAAATCAACAGGATTCCAGGCCTATCGGAACACAGAATCAGGCTCATACTACATTCAGGACCTGTGTGAAACACTACAACAACAAGGCTCAACTCTGGAGTTCACTGAGCTCCTGACCGTTGTCAACATGAAGGTGTCCAGACACTGTTTTAAGACAAGCTGGTCCAGACACTGTTTTCCTGTAAAGAAACAAATGCCCTGCTTCACCTCTATGCTCACTAAGAAACTGTACTTCAGACCAAAGCAGTAAAGCAGGACTACAGAACAGAAGTAGTTTAATATTACTGTTAAATGTTTGTCAGATGATGTTTGATAGAACTTGCATGTATGTGATGTGCACACAATTAAACAAGTTCCATGACTCAATTTTATTTCACAGTATACATCTAATGTGTAGAGCCATTCCACATTCACAGACCTTTTTTGAGGCATTTAGCAGAAGCTCTTATCTAGAAAGACTTACAGTTGGGGGTTAGGGTCCATGCTCAAGGGTACTTCAGTCATGACCTGCCCGGGGACCAAACCGGCGACCTTCTGGTCACAAGACCAGATCTCTAACCAACAGACCACAGCTGCCTAACAGCTTTTTCATGTGAAATAGTTTTTGAAAATAGTGTAAACATGTTCAGTAAACATGTGGGGTGAAATATTCAATGAGGGGTGATGGAACTTTGACACTAAAAGTGTTCAAATGTACTGTTTTCCTGAGTTGAGTGAGCTGTATCTGACTGAAATGTGATGCTACATTGTAGCTACTAGACTTCCTAAGAGAAATCTTCATCCACATATAATGACTCTTTACTGGATAAGTGGAGTGACTCTAGACCATGGACTGGGGAGATTTCCCCTCGCTGACTGGGAATGATTTTTGCTGTAAAATGTCAAACTAGCTATATAAATTAAACTGCTGAAGATAGAATTCAAGTTCAAGTTTTTATTGCCATTTCAGCTACATACAGTGACGTACATACTGACACGAGACAACGTTCCACCAGGGCCAGGTGCAACACAGAACAAAAGTGCAATGACATACAAGCAATAAGTAAAGAGCGAAATACAGTTGGAAAGGCTCAAAACTGTACTCATAATGCATATCTTTACTCTAAAAGATCACATAAAACACACTTCTGTGTGGTTTAACATGTTTTACTGAATGTCTATGAAATCTAAAATGTGTCTAGTGAAATGTGATATTTAACAGACTGATGCATGATGAGTATAAACACTCACATTTTAAGCAATGACTTTGAGTGACCAAGTTTGCGATGTAAATAGAAAACAATAACTGTTTATCAAGGTCTTCAACACCGAAGCTTCTTGCTTTTTTTGATGGAATGACCATGGAGTTCTCAAACAGGACAGAAAGTTCAAGATGCAAACCAGTGGTTCCGGGAATGAATAGAAGCCCAGTCTTGCTAGGGTTGAGCTTCAGGTGGTGGGTTGTTATCCATATAGAGATGTCAGCCAAACATGCTGAGATGTGGCTGGATACTTAAGTGTCAGATGGAGGGAAGGAAAACATCAGTTGAGCGTCGTCATCAACAATGGTATTTCACCAAGAGAATCGGTGCATATTGAGAAAAGAAGAGGACCCAGTACAGAACCTTGTGGACACCAGTTGAGAGCCTGCATGAAGCTGATGTGGACCCTCTCCATGTTACCTGGTAGGACTGTCCTAAATATGACCTGATTATTTTTTCTGCTCAGTCTGTTTTGTTTTGACTTGAAAACAAAATCAGGTTTGACCAGACCAGGATCACAGGACAGGTGGCACAGTTGACCATTGTCTGTATGCAAACAAAAAGATTGCTTTCATTTTTACATCTCATTCAAATGATATGTAAAGTGTTTAAAGCACCAGATGAGCGGACAGGAACTGAAGTGCAATTATTTAGGTCTTTACATTTTAATAAAATGTTAAAATAATGTCCCATAAAACAAAACAGCAGCAGATATTTCATAGTGAAGTCCACTGATGACATTTGAGAGGTTTTGTGTACAGTAAACAACCTCCGAAACCAAAGAAACAACCAAGCGGGAAGAGCATGTATGTACAAGGTAGGGTGACCAGATGTCCTCTTTTTCCCGGACATGTCCTACTTTTGAGACCTAAAACGTCCGGGGAGAATTTCAAAGCTGTCCGGAATTTTGTTCGACTGCCTCAAACATATTGTGGCGACCCAGACAGCTCGCGAATAACTTCTCAAGAAACTATTTATAGACGTGTTTTAATTGGTCAATTTCCAGCAATACAACACAGCAGAAGGAATTAGATTAACATTCAAGCACTCACACAGTTATGCATCTGATCTACCCCCCACACCAACGGTGACTATCCTAAACTACACAAGCACTCACACATGCACACATTTATTCATAACAGAACACCTAAAGCTTTATCCCTACATGAACCCACAGAACAGTTACACTAACCCTCCCAAACCACCTCCAAAGACCCCTGGGAATATGCAAAACGGCAGACTGTCGCCTACAGAAATTCGACGCCCGTAGCACGCCACAATACAGTGCATTGTGATTAGAATTGCCATTCTGTTCCATTCCACTCCATTCCAGGTTTCTCTGTATCGCAAAATAGTCGCGCCCTTCTCCTCAAATCTATCTACTTTGCATTGTGTGTGTGTGAAGAAGAAAGCGTGGGCTTGCCAGTCTATCCCCGGGTGTTTACAAGCGAAAGCACACGTGTGTCCGCCGGTTCTACGGCAATGCCGAAACGAACGTGTACGTTTACGGAGGAGTTAAAGAAAAAACTCCCGTGCTTTCGCCAGGGTCGTGATCCGTATGAGGCAGAGTGCTTGACGTGTAAGACAGGCACTTATGTGTCTGTGGCAAATAAAGGTGCCAACGACTTGCAGGTGCACGTCCATTCAACAAATCACGCAAAAGCAGCCAGAGCCAGGGGCGAGAGCTCTTCGGCTAAAGTCACAGATTTCTTTGTGACAAAGAAATTATTGTTTTTTTTACTTAGTCTATCACTATTACACTCAAAACATGTCAGTGTATGTTTTTGTTAGTGTACTATGTTGTTTTGTGCTGTTCAATAAATGCAATTATTACACAGACGCCATGTCATTTGTGTCATACCCCCCCCCCCCCCCCCGCCGCCCCCAAATCTGGTAACCTAGTACAAGGGCTTTAGTAGACTTTCATACTTGATGGTATAAAAGTGGTGCAGATGGTAACCACTAAAATCACGTGAATTTCTTCAGTTGTTTATTTCATTTCCCAGCTTTAGGGTGAGAATGCACTAAGGAACATCATGAGACCTACCAAATGTGACCAAATGGTGCAACAGCCACATGACCAGTGTCCTGAGATAAGTCAGTTGAAGCAGCCATACCAGTCAAGCTGGACTTTCATTTCTGAATGTGTGCTTAGCCCAGCTCAGAGGTGTCAAGTAACGAAGTACAAATACTTTGTTACTACATTTAAGTAGAATTTTTTGTTATTTATACTTTTACTGAGTTTTACAATAAGTTTTAGTACTTTTACAATTACTGAGTAATTATTTTTGGACAACATTCTACTTCTACTTACATTTTCATGTAATTATCGGTACTTTCTACTCCTTACATTGGAACCCATAAGAACCCAGACCCTGTTTTCCCGAGAGCTTGGTTACTAAGCATACAAAAATATAGTAAGTGCACCACATGGAATAGATTTCAAATTTTTATTTTTAATTTTACCTATTCTTATAAAGAACTGTAATGTTTGGGCACTTATGGCAAATAGATATATATAAAAAAAAAACTTGTGAAGCGTTTATGACGATTATGTCACCATGGGCTCTTAAGGGTTAAAAACAGCCTTGTTATTTCTACGTATTGTCGGAGTTTGAGTGAGAACGCTGAGGAAGAGTTTTTCTTCCGCTACTGAATCACTGAACCACGAGCCAAAGAGGAATGGTGGGGAGAAAATGTGCGGTGAGCGACAGCAGGGTTGCCAGGTCCCCAAAAATCTCCATCCCGATGTCTGACATAAAGCACTCTATGTATAATTAATATTACAACATGAATGCTTTTCTCTGCATTTAAAACATCCCCTTTTCTCTACTATATCTCTATTTTTAACTCCTTGTGGTTTTGTGTGTTACTATAATTGTATTTTTTACGGCTATGACTGTGGTGTACACAAGGAGTTAAAATAGGGTGACCAGATCTGAGATAGCGAAAAAGGACATCTGGTCACCCTAGTTAAAAGGCAGTGAATAAGTGAGTGTGAAGAGCATTGGGGTAGACTTACTAGATGACTTATTGGAATGGGATCTGAACATATAAAATTAGAGTAGAGAAAAGGAGATATTTTAAATACATACACATTATACTTATATAGCATCTTTCTAGACACCCAAGGACGCTTTACAATCAACACACTCCATTTACACACACCGGTGAGAAGCAGCAGCCAATCACACACAGCATATTCTCAACCGGAAGCGACCGTCCACCTGGAGGACTGCATCGAGCACTAGGGGGATCACCCAGGACAGAGTGCCAACCATATCTGGGCAAACATACATACATACATACATACACACCAGGGTCATTTTTTTTTGAGTATCCAATCCACCTGACCTCCATGTTTTTGGACTGTGGGAGGAAACCGGAGACCCCGGAGGAAACCCACGCAGACACGGGGAGAACATGGAAACTCTGCTCAGATGTGGACTCGAACCCAAGACCTCAGTGCTGAGAGGCAAACGTGCTAACCACTAAGCCACCGTGCCGCCCAAATGCAAAGAAAAGCAATAATGGAGGCATGTTCTTACATTATATTTACTACTACTAATAAAAATTATAATGCTAACAATAATATCTGTGATTGGACGCTCTAGAATTTAGGTTGGTGTCAGGTTGTATAGGGAGGGCACTTTATGTCAGACATCGGGATGGAGATTTCTGAGGACCTGCCAACCCAGCTTCTTCTTAACACAGATCTGCTCCCCACCTTCTATGTAAGTCCACCCTTGAATAAGTAATCCTGCAAAGCGTGAAAAACGCAAATGATTTCTTTTTAACGAACAATTAAATATAAATGTAATAAAACGATAAAAGGCAAAAGTTTTCATTCTTCACCAAAAACAACTCAGATTCAAAACAATTTGTAAAACTTTATCGGATATGATGCGCTTATGCGCATGCACGGTACAAATTAGGCATGGTGAACAGATCAGGTAGTGACAGCCATAGACATTAATACCTAGACACGTCGTTGACTGGGTTGGCCCGCTGATGTAACGTAACTCTGTGTCCGCCATATTGGAAGAGGCAAAGCTGCGCTGTGAACTAATACAAGTGAATGGACTGTACAAAGTTATTTAAGCTAGTGCGTTCATTCACACATTCAGATGTGCACTAATATACACTGGGAAACGTTTAGGCACAAAAAAATAATTTTGTTTTTAATATGTTAGAATGGCCAAATACGATCAAAAACAATTCGTCAGTCTTAATTGCGAAAGGTAATCACATGTGATCCTGTTTTGACTGTAAAATGGTTTGAAAAACTCCACGCAGCACCAGAGTGCAGCATCTCTCTCATTATTTTGGTCGCTTTTGCCACCTCCAATATGGCGGCGATGTTGACAGTCAGCGCTCAATGACGCGTCTAGATATATAATGTCTATGGTGACAGCCCCTACATTATTTCATTTTGGTTTGTCATTCAAAAAACATCCTATCCAGATAAACTGCGTCATCCAGAAAGAGTGAATGTGATTGTGGTTAATAAGTATAAACATTAACCATTCTGATAACTACTGGTAACTGCACCTGCACGTCTTGTCACTCTCCAGTAAGCTCAGTACTACACATATATGGTCCACTAATATATTTGAAATGACTAAAATGTTTTCATTTTCAAGGGGCATATATGCAGCTGAATCAGGTAGCCAGTACATCCCAAAAAATTCAACATTACCATTTTAATATAACAGTCATTACGGCTTTTAGAAAAAAAATATTTTGGGGGTGGGGTAGTGCACTATAAGCCCCTGTGGCACAGCCTAAGTTTTGAGATTTGTTTTCCTTGCATTACTTTTACTTTTATACTTTAAGTAGTTTTGAAACCAGGACTTTTGTTCTTTTACTTCAGTAAAAAGCTGAAGTTGATACTTCAACTTCTATAAAAGTCTTTTTAAACCCTAATATCTGTACTTCTACCTGAGTAATGAATGAACCTTTGACCCAGCTTTACTGATACTTCCTCCTGCTATCTGCACTTTCTCAGTACGTGATACCACATGTGGCTGCAGAGGTGGTTTCGCTGGAGTTTTTTGGGAGGTGAGGTTACTGAAGCCCCTGAATGGAAACTTCTGCCAGCATTGTGTTTACTAACTCACCTTAAGTTCAGTCATATTTCATTACAATGGCAAGTCAGGAAGAAGCACCAGGTAATTGTTTTCTTGTTTCTCTTCTTCACTGACTTCTTTTCTGATGTTTAGTATTCACTTCATACAGGCTTGAGAAACAACAAAAACAAGTCGAAATGTCTCAAATGTCTAATTTTCTTATTATAAGATGTATAACTAGACTTTTGTTTCTTGTTTATGCTAATTACACTGAGTAAAATAAATTTTACAGATAATTAGAGTAGATTTTAAATGGTATCACTTGCCAAAACATCATTTTGTGATGTAGAACATGCTTTTGTTCTTATATCTCGAAAGCAATTTAATCTGTGACTGTCCCTGTTCAGACATTTGCTTCTTTAGATGAATCCTGAAGATCATAAAAGTCTTTCTATTTTTTTTTTGTGTTTTTGATTACTGAGCCATAAAACTTCAATCATTCTAAACTCCCTCTTGGAAGTTGTTATCTATCACCGTTAAACATGCATATTGAAAGTTAGCCAGGCTAAAGTCCAGGCCAAAACACGGCGGCTACCCTACAAATAAAATAATGTATGAAATTAATATCTCTCTCCATATACATACTGAAACCACAATATACAGTAATGATAGAATGATATAATGATACATTATCTTATATGTATTGACATGTACTTGGCAGTATCTGGTAACCTGTTACTGTCTCACATTTTCACTTTCATTATGAAGTGTACACTAAATACTGCAGCTACTACTGCACCTATTCAACTGAATGGTAAGAAGGTGCCAACAATGGTGTTATTACCTACTGCTGCTATTTTATATATAGTACTGTACCAAATATTAACATTGATTTTCACAGGTGTTCAAATACTTATTTGCAGCAGTAACACAAATAAATTATTAAAAAATCATACGTTGTGATTTCCGGATTTTTTCTTTTAGATTATGTCTCTCACAGTGGACATAGTGGACACAGTGGCACCTAAGATGAACATTTCAGACCCCTCCATGATTTCTAAGTGGGAGAACTTGCAAATTTGCAGGGTGTTCAAATACTTATTTTCCTCACTGTATATATAATGCAAATTATTTAAAAATAATACAATGTGATTTTCTGGATTTATTTTTTAGATTCTGTCTCTCACAGTTGAAGTGTTCCTACAATAAATATTACAGACCTCAGAAAATTACAGAAAATTGGCAGTGTATCAAATACTTATTTTCATCCATGTAAACATATATAATTTACAAGTAGTCCATTCTCAGTACACCTTCACTACAGCAGCTCTAGAACATCCCATACAGTTAGTGTGGGATCAGACACATCACATCCTTTGTCTATGATGATGGTTTTATACTCTCTTATGTATACTTGCAGTAAACACTGACATCTGTGTTGTCCCAGGCTCATTCTAAAGCAGGAGTGGTCATAATTTTCTGATATTACATATGCCTGTTTTTGTGTGTGGATTTATGGATAGACAGATGGATCCATATCTCCCATACATACATTGATAAAGTTATCCATCCATCTCCACCCATTCTGCTGTGCATCTATCCAACTATCCACTCATCCTTACATAAATTCAGCCATCCATATATCATCCATTTGTCCGTCCTTCCATCCATGCATAGATATAATGTCAAACCTGACACTGAATGAGCTTCTTTGAATTAGCTACTTGAGAAAATGAATACAGATAACATGTTTACATTTGATATGTTTGTGTAGCGACTACTGATTTGCCCATGGACTACAAGATGGACTACAAGCGACGGGGACTGGCCCTCATCTTCAACCAGAAATGTTCTAATTCCAAGTTAAAGAAATGTTACGGTACAGCTACAACCAAGGCAAACCTCACGGAAAGGTACGCATTAGGTCATCATTTAACTAACCTTAATCACAGCAGTGTAAGGGTCCGCCTCCGCAGAGTGGTGGTTGGATCTCCATGGGAATGTCCCTTTGCAGCAGAGATTGGTTGACAGGGTGAGCCCTTCCGTCATTGCTGGGATACCTCCTCCTTCAGTTCAGCCCTTGGTTAGGGCTAGTAATCAGCTCATCATGCTCAGCTGGTTACTGGCTTTCTTAAAGGCTCTGACACTGCAGTTTAGTGAAGAGCCATTTCATTCAATCCAGCATTTTCTGGTCTGCAGACAAGTTTGTGCAGGGGTCCAGCTCTGCCCTTGAATTATATCCCCCAAGTCTCATTTTCCCAGTCCCTGGCCTCCTCTCAGTCTACTTTAAGGAGGTCAATGACATTGCTATCTTTGTTATTTTCATGGCGTTATTTAGAGGAGTTGTTTTATTGCCTGAGAAGGAAGCCCACCAGTAAACCCGCAAGCCTGGCAAACTACAGCCGTACAGTTCCTCCTCCTTTTGAGCATTCAGTGGGCCACGGAAACCTCCTGTAACCAATTTAGTAGTACCCCTCAAGTGACGCTTAAGCTGTGTAGAGGTTCCTCTGGGGTGGTGCTGCACTTTCCAAGCGTATGAATCTCTTTAGACCCACCCAGGTGACAACACACCTCAGGAAAGGGTAGAGCCTCTGCCTTACTGCCCTTGAGGTTGTTTTATTGCTTTATTATTCATCTCTCCTTTCAAGTGCAGCAGAAGCGTGTGTGCACCACGCCTTTCCATCTCCACTGTACTCATTCATCCCTGGCTGTAACATTTAATAATAATAATAATAATAATAATAATAATAATAATAATAATACCTTTTGATTTGTAATGCACATTACATTTCACCGAAATCTATTGTTTTCAGTTCTTTGTGGTTGTTTTTCCTTAATTTTTTAGTTGCTATTCCCCTCTCTGCACTTAAATCTAACCCAGAAGCGCTAGTATCTAGGGGTTTTTTTTCTCAAAAGTGACACCAAGTTCCAGAGGGTGCTTGACTCCACCCTCTGGCTTGTGCCAGTGCTATGATAAGCAGTGTCCTTCACTGGAATTAAGTCATTTTATAAATTTAAGGACGTATTTTCTTGCATTTTATTTTCCCCCTTGAGGCCCACTAGCAATGTTTCTAGTGTTTGTTAGCAATGTTAGCATCTCAGGTCCATTTAGACTCATCTCTTAAAGTTATGTTACATCTTTTATTTCAGATTGCAAGAGCTAGGGTTTCACGTGAAAGAGTATGACGATATAAAGAGGAAGAACATTCTCTGTAAAATAGAAAAAGGTACAATTTCCACACTTTAATTAAAAAACAAAGTTATTTCTGCTTAATTTACATTGTCGCCTTTGTCCACAGCTGCCAGTGGTGATCATACAGATGCTGACTGCTTTGTGTGTGTTTTTCTGAGTCATGGGGATGAAGATGGTCACATGTTTGGCAGTGATGCCAAGGCTGGCATTAAAGAAGTAACCAATCACTTCAGAGGAGACAAATGCAGAAGTCTTGTAGGAAAGCCCAAAATCTTCATCTTCCAGGTGGTCCCACCATCACGCACCACACAAAAGTGACACCTTAGCAAGTGAAACCATCTTAAATCTCATTACATGGGGGTTGTACTAACAGCATGTAAACATGCCTACTTAAATAGTCTTAGAGTATAAGTTTACAGCTTGAGAAATATTGTATATTTGGACTAAACATATGATGGATATCATGTTTTGCAGTGTTATAATAATTGTTTGTATACGTAGGCGTCCTGTAGTATACCTGCTGATGATGCTGTGACTGGCATGGCTGGAGGGAGCAGTGATGTGTCCAGTGAGGTGAAGGAGGATGCGGCAAAGGTCTACACACTTCCAGCAGGGGCAGATTTTCTCATGTGCTACGGTGTATCTGAGGGTGAGTGAAGGAGGTTTTAATGGTTTTACACTCTGCTACAAATGGCTGGTGTGCTCACTTATCTATACGTGCTGCAAACTCTGTCACATGGCATCTGAGATGTCCCAGGCCCAGTTCATTCCAAGCCAGGGGTGGTCACAATATTCTGATATGCATAATATTCCAAAAAGCTGTATTTTTTAAATGAGAAACGTTTAATATACAGTGCTGCTGAAAGTTTGTGAACCCTGTAGAATGTTCTATATTTCTGAATGAATATGACCTAAAACATCATCAGATGTCCACACAAGTTCTTAAAGTAGAGAACCCAGTTAAACAAATGAGACACAGATATTATACTTCCTCGTTTATTTATTGAGGAAAATGATCCAATATGACATATTTGTGAGAGGCAAAAGTATGTGAGTATACTGATGATGTTTTAGGTCATATTTATGCAGAAATATAGAACATTCTAAAGGGTTCACAAACTTTCAAGCAGCCCTGTATAAAAGCATGTTTGAGTTCTGTCTGTCTACCTGAACAGGATTCTACATTGAGGAGCTGTGTGAAATACTGCAACAACAAAGCTCAAGTTTGGAGTTCACTGAGCTCCTGACCCTCGTCAGCCTGAACGTGTCTAAACGCTGCACTGAAGACAATAAACAGATGCCCTTCTTCACCTCCATGCTCACCAAGAAACTCTACTTCAGACCAAAGGAGAATAAGAAACCAAAGACAAAGCTTACAATCTTCTCAAGTTGTTTGATACCCAAAACTTCTTAAGTCATATTTGTGTTCAATTCAGTTTTCTTCAGATTTGCTTCTAAATTTAAAAAAAGAAGGCATTCAGTGATATTTCTTTCTTCAAATCATTTTATTACACTTCAGTTTACAGTATTTAGACCATCTGTGATCCAGTTTGTGGCTCAGGTGTGTGTATCTGTCTGTAAACTTGTACTAGAAAAAAATCTGAGTATTTATTGTTCTGATATTAAAGTTCAAATTAAAGTTCAAAAGTTAGTACAGATCTGCATTAGATCTGTTATGTGCTGGGCATGTCAGTCAGCTACACATTACAGCATAAAGGTCTCTCCCTCTCTTCAGCGCCGCTCTACAAAAGAAACATTATGGTTTGGATTAAGTGGTCTCTGAATGCTATTGTCATCATCTTCTCTATGAGAAGTCTGGGTTAGGGGGAACCTGTCTGTCCTGATGGAATGTTTGCAGCTGGATACGCGATGGACAGGAGAAGTGGTGTCGTGTGCCTGGCGGCACTCTCCATGAGGATGGAAAGAGGACGCACTATTCAGAATACTGGTGCAGGGTTTTGGAGATCCTAAAGAGTGACCTAAGTAAATTCGAGTGGTTTTCTCGCATTAAATTATGTTTGTTTTGTTTTGGCTCCCATCTTATCACAGCAGACCTTGCTGTGGTACTGCAAATTCCTCCATTAGCGTGGTTGCCATGGAGATGATCTCCCCCCTCCCTCTCTTACAGGCTGGACTTTTCAATCTCCCCTTTTCTCCTGATTTCAAATGCCATCCAAGGCTATACACCACTGACTCTTATGTCTGCTTGTGCGTTTAAAGAGTTTTTTTTTCCATGTTCAGACATGTTTTTTCTTGACCTTCCCCCCTTATGTATGCTGTTTTCTTACTTCAAGGTAAGCGCCGTAAATGGCTGCCCTCCCAGCAATGAAGCTGGGGCCTTACATTGTGTTGTACTTGTTGCAATGACAATAAACCTGAATAAAATAATCTGAATCTTTCTGGATTGTAGTTTTGGGCACATTGTTTATTTGAAGCAAATTCCTCATTAGATGTTTCAATATTTACATAAATGATCTCCTGGAAAGAGGACAGTTGCAGCTTTCATATGACACCTTCAGCTTGTATGTAGCTTATGAATAGTCAAAGTTCTGAACTGTTGAATGCAAAGAATGCGAATCTGGAACCACCGGTGGTTCCGTAGAGTTTAAGAGGTTAAAATCAGAATCAATTTATTGTCAGTGCACAGGTACAAGTACAAGTACAGCGAAATTGTCATCAGTCAGAAGAGAAACAGTGGAACACAATGGGGAGGGAGGGGAGGTGATAAAAAAAATAAAACCCCCCTCAACCCCTGTACTGCGCTCTGTAGGGAAAAGAAAAACATCTTTTCCAGGTGGGAAAAGAAAAACATCACCTGTTGAAGCAAGCAGGGTAGGCATAGTGAGGAGAGAGAAGGAATGCGACCGCCTCCGACGAGAGCCAGACAAGAAGATGCAGGATCTGTTATTACAAGCCCACTTCTGAACCAGAGGCATCAGAAGTGTCTTACCTGGATTAAGGTGAACAAGACCTAGACTGACTCAGTGCTCCAAAGTTAGATTAAAGTCAATTTTGTATTTAATTTGTAAATCAGCTCTTAGAGTCTGAGACACAGAATCCAAAGTGTCTGAAGTCCAGTGTGAAGTTTCTGCAGTCTCTGATGGTTTGAGGTTCTGGCTGTTTAGTCCAAAGTCAACACCTACCAGGAGATTTTACAGCACGTCATGCTTCCATCTGTTCAGTACTTGCTTCTCTAATAAGGAGCTTAACAGCAAAATTCAACAGCTGTTTGATCCATAAATTCACCAATAAATGTCCTGCTTCAGTTAGAATTGGTATTTAAACTCATCTTCCCACTTCATTGTGAACAGTGTCCTGCGGAACCAGATGATGATGCCACACAACTCCAGGCACATTTCAGGAAGGTGAGAGGCACCCAAGTGTCACATCAGACCAATCAGAACCATTTACATCAGCATGGTCTGTCTGCTAGACGACCTGCACGAGTACTTAACCACAAAACCAGTCACAGGCGTTATCGTCTTACACTGGCCATTTAGTGTTCACGCTGGACGAGGGACCAGTGGGCCTCAGTGCTGTTCACTGATGAAAGTCGATTCACGCTGAGCAGAAATGATGGCTGCCAACAATGTTGGAGACATGAAGGAGACGCTGTGCATCAGCCACTGTTGTCACCAGACGAGTCTTTGGTGATGGTGGTGATTAGTGTGTCTAGTCAATACAGAACTGCCTACACTATGAATGGTACAGTGACAAGCCCATACTGCTCTAATAACATCATTAATCCAGTCATTGTGTCTCTACATGAACAACACAGGCCTCATTTCATCTTCATGCTAAAGCTCATTGAGGTTGCATCATTAGGGAACGGTTGCTGGAGACTGAGGTACCTCACATGGAGTGACCTGCACTTTCTTCAGACCTGAATCCCATAGAAAACTTCTGAGATCAGATGTGTCACCGTGTAGAGGCTTGTAACTCTACTTCAGAACCTCAATGACCTGAGGGCCGGCCTTCAAGAAGAGTGAGATGCCATCGCTCAGCAGACAATAAGTGGACTTGTGAACAGCATGAGACGTTGTTGTGAAGCTGTAATTGATGCTCAAGGGCACATGACACATTACTGAGACACTGACATTGTTTGTTGGGGTTTACCTACCTCTGTTGTTGACTTTAAATTGTTTGAGAGGAAATCAACATTACATGCTTCTACTTTAATGATCTACTTTTATATAATATCACTGTAGCATGAACTTTTTATGTTTTCACCCGAAAGCCAAATATTCCTAACTTTTTGTGAGTAGTGTATTTCAGGTTAGTACATCACAGTATCAACATTTCCCAAAATAAGAACAGAACAGAATGCCAGTGCTGTATCAATGTTCTTCAGCTCTCCTGTGAACAGTATTACAGTTGGTGTAGATCTGCCAGTCAAAGTATTCCACGTTAAAAAGCTTCCTTATAGGTCATAAACATGAAGAATATGAAGGTCACATTACAATATAGCTTTTTTTGTTATTTTTCAAGATGTCTCATGAATTGTGGTAAAAAACTAATGGATCAAATTGCCTGTGATTAAGATCATTGCTTTTATTTTCTAAACTCTGTGGAATGTGAATGGAACTGAATTAGATACACGTGTCTTTGGATTGAGACCAGTATGAGATGTGATAAGATTAGGCCTGTAGAACACAGGTGGAGTAGATGACCTTGTTTTTTAAACTTTGTACATACAGATTACTTTCATTTTCACTGAAAATGATGACGAAACACTTCGTTGTGCTCAGACATGAATGACATGAACCTTTTTGACTAAAGGAAGTAGGAGATAAGGTAGAGACTTTGTTAGAAAAAAGTTAAAGTCAATTTTGTATTTAATTTGTAAATCAGCTCTTAGAGTCTGAGACATAGAATCCAAAGTGTCTGAAGTCCAGTGTGAAGTTTCTGCAGTCTCTGATGGTTTGAGGTTCTGGCTGTTTAGTCCAAAGTCAACACCTACCAGGAGATTTTACAGCACGTCATGCTTCCATCTGTTCAGTACTTGCTTCTCTAATAAGGAGCTTAACAGCAAAATTCAACAGCTGTTTGATCCATAAATTCACCAATAAATGTCCTGCTTCAGTTAGAATTGGTATTTAAACTCATCTTCCCACTTCATTGTGAACAGTGTCCTGCGGAACAAGATGATGATGCCACACAACTCCAGGCACATTTCAGGAAGGTGAGAGGCACCCAAGTGTCACATCAGACCAATCAGAACCATTTACATCAGCATGGTCTGTGTGCTAGACAACCTGCAAGAGTACCTGACCACAAAACCAGGCACAGGCGTTATCGTCTTACACTGGCCATTTAGTGTTTACGCTGGACGAGGGACCAGTGGGCCTCAGTGCTGTTCACTGATGAAAGTCGATTCACACTGAGCAGAAATGATGGCTGCCAACGATGTTGGAGATGTGAAGGAGACGCTGTGCATCAGCCACTGTTGTCACCAGACGGGTCTTTGATGATGGTGGTGATTAGTGTGTCTAGTCAATACAGAACTGCATACACTATGAATGGTACAGTGACAAGCCCATACTACTCTAATAACATCATTAATCCAGTCATTGTGTCTCTGCATGAACGACACAGGCCTCATTTCATTTTCATGCTAAAGCTCAATGAGGTTGCATCATTAGGGAACGGTTGCTGGAGACTGAGGTACCTCACATGGAGTGACCTGCACTTTCTTCAGACCAAAAACCCATAGAAAACTTCTGAGATCAGATGTGTCACCGTGTAGAGGCTTGTAACTCTACTTCAGAACCTCAATGACCTGAGGGCCGGCCTTCAAGAAGAGTGAGATGCCATCGCTCAGCAGACAATAAGTGGACTTGTGAACAGCATGAGACGTTGTTGTGAAGCTGTAATTGATGCTCAAGGGCACATGACACATTACTGAGACACTGACATTGTTTGTTGGGGTTTACCTACCTCTGTTGTTGACTTTAAATTGTTTGAGAGGAAATCAACATTACATGCTTCTACTTTAATGATCTACTTTTATATAATATCACTGTAGCATGAACTTTTTATGTTTTCACCCGAAAGTCAAATATTCCTAACTTTTTGTGAGTAGTGTATTTCAGGTTAGTACATCACAGTATCAACATTTCCCAAAATAAGAACAGAACAGAATGCCAGTGCTGTATCAATGTTCTTCAGCTCTCCTGTGAACAGTATTACAGTTGGTGTAGATCTGCCAGTCAAAGTATTCCACGTTAAAAAGCTTCCTTATAGGTCATAAACATGAAGAATATGAAGGTCACATTACAATATAGCTTTTTTTGTTATTTTTCAAGATGTCTCATGAATTGTGGTAAAATACTAATGGATCAAATTGCCTGTGATTAAGATCATTGCTTTTATTTTCTAAACTCTGTGGAATGTGAATGGAACTGAATTAGATACACGTGTCTTTGGATTGAGACCAGTATGAGATGTGATAAGATTAGGCCTGTAGAACACAGGTGGAGTAGATGACCTTGTTTTTTAAACTTTGTACATACAGATTACTTTCATTTTCACTGAAAATGATGACGAAACACTTCGTTGTGCTCAGACATGAATGACATGAACCTTTTTGACTAAAGGAAGTAGGAGATAAGGTAGAGACTTTGCTCATGCTTTTGCAAAATAAGGAACAGCAGCAGCTCAGTCTTTAAACATGAACTTGGTCTATGTGGAGATGTATAATCTCACTGTATTTTGAAAGGCTGATATCGCCCCCTGGAGATATCTTATGTAGTCAGCAGTGGTCAGTACCTGCTTTCAAGCTGCATTTTCATTCCATCTGATGGGTCAAAGTGTAAGCACGAAGGACACAAACGTCAGGGTAAGTGCTTTATTTCAGATCTCCACACAGAGAACAGAAATCTCTACAAGCAGGCCGTGAGATGATGTCTGTTAATCATGTTATAAATAATGACGGTATCAAATAACAAGCATTATTCAGCCCTGGGCTGGATCTGTGCCACAGGCAGTCTCAGCTGATTTGGGTTCCTCAAGCGATTCAAGTCTTCCTCTACCTAAAATATGAGAAAGGACGAGTAAAATCAAAATGACTTAATAAATACAGTCAGATACGGTAAGAACATTAACCTAAAAAAGTCTACAATTACGTTTGAAGGATTCTTGACGGTTCATAAACATAAGTCTCTGAAATGGCACGAATGTGGTCACTGATATTTATGCACATGGTCTCAGTCATCAACTACACAAAACATATTTGAACAGGATTGCCAGGTTTGTAAAAATACTGTTGCTTCAGATTTGGTGGAATGCTGTTTTTTTTTCACTAAATAGACACAAAATGTAATAAAGTAAGATTACAAGATGATTTACTTATTAAAACATCTTCAAATGTCTGAAACTAACCCAAAATATAAAGCATCTAATCAGTTTTCCAGTGTGACTTTCTGTAAGACAATATTCTGGAAGATTTTTTGAATCTGGCAACCCTGTATTAATGAGACTGGTGCTATTAAAACTGGTAAAACAGACGTGTTAGTAGCTGATGTGTGATGATGTTTTGCTCAGGAGGAAGTAAACAGGTGGTGGACTGAACATGATCAGGTGAGGTAGGTGAATACATGCCAGCTGGCTGATTAGATTATACATGCCCTGAAAAGATCACATCTAAGTCACTTCAGCTAATGTGAGTAGTTATTACCGATGCCAGCTCGTCCTTAAGCCTGTTGTATTTCCGCACATTAAACTGTTGTCTTCTGGCACCTTTGTAAAAGTAATGCAGAAACTGCCGGTCCTTTGCATCTGGGTAAACATAGTCCTGTAGAAGGGAAGCCTGTGTTAAATATGTTTAATGACCATTGATACAAATTAGAGTTGCAGCACTTAAGAGTTGCAGTTGCAGCACAAATGTGAATTTTGTGAAGTCCATTTTTTTCTAAATTTAGTTAAAAAAGATTAACCATCACATTTTTTATTCATTGCAAATAAAGTGATTTCAATCCTTTTTATATTTTAATGTTGGTTGGTTTGCCTTATAACTCATAATCAGATTCAATTATTAGAACATTTCATCTGGAGTTTGAGTAAATTACTATTCAAACAACATTAACCCTTTAGAGTCGGGCGCTATTATTATATACGCTATTATATTAACAAAATTCTGCAAAAACACATATAACTACTCTTTTTATCCTAGAAACAAACCTAAACATTCCCCAGAAACCTTAAAGGGTCTACTTTTCAAATATATATAGCTTGGATCGAAATATAATTTTAGATTCTTGTGAGAAGAACTTAAATAAGCAGAGACACATTTTTCACCACGAGTTAGAGCGCTGCACTTTTTTTCTGTTTTGACACTGTTGTTGCAGAGTTTGTGCTGAACAAAAGCCTGTGTAAGACTTTGGGAAAAATAATTTTAGATGGGTGTCATTTGTAAAAAGTCAGGGCATGTCAGATTACATCAGAGTGTCTGAAATACCCTCCTAAAGCTTAATAAATATGGGGTGTCACTGTTTTACCGAGTCACTCATTGAATATTGAATATTCATGAGAAAGGTGAGAGGCAAGAAGTCTTTGTTTATGTGAGCGCTCTTTATTTATAGAGACCAAATGGTTGTTTCCACACATTCCTGGGCTGCTAATCCTACATTGGCATGTCTGGAATCACCATGTCTTTATCATATGAATGTCAGATCGAGTCATTGGGCAGGAAAAACAAAGCGCCACATTATGACTCGTGCTGAAAAATGCATATTCCATCCCCTGCACACGTATTGCTGTGTGCACCGACGGATAGCTAAACACAGAGATATGGGAGGCTTGAATGAAGACAGGCACTGAAGTAGAGTTCAGCGTTCTTTACTTCTGAAAACCTGGGCAACATGTTTCCAGTTATCTCTATTTTGTAAAAACTGATATACAAAAAAATGACTTCTTATTGCTTAATATTGAACTTGCATACACAAAGCCATTTCAATATAGAAAACGAGCAATATGTAAATTTAGATGTGTAGTTTAAGAAATGTTTGTAGCTAGGAGTATAAGGGTTAGGGTTAATCCTAAGAAAAGAAACACATAAATAATGTTTGCGAACATAATTATGCAAGATAAATTTACAGCAAAGCTTATTCATGGATCAACATGAGAGGATTGTAAAGATGCTCTTGTGCTCTGGAGAAAATGTGCACAATTAGAAACGCAAGCTGCATAATTGCTGAGCTGAACTATGACCTGTAAACATGTGACTATATGAACCAATGGAAAATCGAGAATATTTAAAGATAATACCCTGCAATCCTCATAAAGGACACATGGTGGCGCTAAAGTCATGACAATGCATCTCTAGTTATTTATGCTCCTCTCACAAATATCCATCATATTTGAAAAGTACACCCTTTAAGGTTTCCGGGGTATGTTTAGTTTTCTAGGATAAAATCTCCTTATATTATATAAGTGTTTATACGGAGTTTCAGTTTTCTCTCGCTGGCAGGACAGATAACTCTAGCGGGTTAACAACTGCTGGGAAATCTAATAATTTTCTTACAAAATCCGTGAAATATGTTATACGAGGTACTGGGTCCATATTAAGTATATATTGAGATACTGTGTCTGTGAAATTATGGAACATTTCTGGTGTTTGAGCTCTACCTGTAGTATATATTCAGAATATCCTCAGTGTGGAATTCTCTGAAGGTTAAATTACCTGTTTGGTAAGGACATAGTAGGCATAGATGCCGATGCTAGTGGAGTAGGTGATGAAGTAGGTGACGGGTTCCATGACATCCCATGAGTAAACCCACCAGGTGAGCCAGGCCAGAGCCCCACCCTGCACTGACAGCAGTGCCAGGCCTGCCCAGAGAACTCTAGAAGATCTACGCTCAGCCCTGAGATCTAACTGGGCCTTTATCTGCAAAGAAACACAGTGCTTTGTGTAAAATATTTATAATTTAGCTTAAAATCTCTGCAAAACACTTTTTTCTAGCAAAAGAAGACTGCACATGGATAGGAACCCAATCAAACTCAAGTGACATACTGTATATCCCCTTAATTCGGGAGCAACAAGAGACACAAGTAAGGTCTAAATGCATCTTCAATATGTAAAGGCTGTAAGGTCAGTACCTGCTCTAGAGGTGTGAGCTCTTCCTTTAGGATGTCCAGTTTCTGCAGTAGCTCTCTTTCCTTCATCAGATGATGCTCTGGTAGATGTAGAGCTGTGTGTAACATGTGCACAGCGTTCTTCACATCCTCAATGCTTGTTAAACGCTCAGTGCTTACCGGTTCTAGACACACAAAAAGGCAGAATTAAGGCTGGAGATACTTCATCGTGCAAAGGCACAGAGACCAGTTTTTAATAATGAGTCACTAGATGGCAGTGCTGTACTGTTCTATCTTTAGCCATTAGACTCTACCACAAAAACAGGAAAAAGTACTGTAGGGATGCACCACTGACAGTTTTCCTAAAAGGTGGTGGGCAGCACTAATTGGGATGCATCAATGAGACTGAGCTGGCCAGCAGACTAAATTAGTGTAGACTGACTACATTTATATGCTTTAAACAGTTAAAAAACAATCACATATATGGTTGATATTTATCCACTTTCATCTCAGGAGAAGCTGAACGACCCACAAAAGCTGTTTACTAACCTCTGTTTGTTGATTGGACACTGTAGACATCTTCATTGATGCATAACTGGAAGCCTTTGTTGAGGAGGGTGTCCATCGGTGTACCAGAGGCAACTTTTACACCATCTACATGCAGAGATCATATTAAACGCATTAATGCCACCTCTACCCAACTGCCAGTGGGCAGGAAGTCTTGACATTCAATTCATTTTTGAAAAACTGATAATAATTTGAATGAATGTGCTGAATGTGTAATATAACCAGGCTTATTTAAGTGAGTCAGTGAACAAGTGGACCATAACATAGCCTCCTGTGGCTTATTGCTTTATTAACTTCTTTCCTGTGGTCTGATAACCAGTAAATAAATACTGTAAATAAGAATATTCTGATGTCAAATTTGGTAGAAATGTCAATAGTTTACAGAATAAAACGTAAATTTTATTCTTATAAATAGTAAAACCACTGAAATTGATTGCAAATAGTGGGAACTGTAGTCTTATTCTCACTATACGTCTGTACCTGAGGTGAGTACAGAAGCAGATGAAACTCCTGAGTCTTCTCTCTGGATGTCCTGAATTAGGTCACTGACGGTTGTGAGCATCGGCCGCAAGAAGAAGAGACAGTTCTCCTGTCTAGAGGGCAAAGGCAGCATCAGCACGGGCCGACTGTGTCTGTACTGCACCGAAATATCTACAACACAGAGGATATCACACAGACTCATTTACACTGAAGTGTCAAGCAACTGCCTCTATAACACAATGCAGACTGTACTTCATGTATTCTGCCACTAGATGGTGCTGAAGAGCTACATAGAAACAAATTGCATAAATATACAAACTGCAATTCTGAAGATTGGTCACCAGGTGGTGATAAAGTCACTACAACTCAAATTTTAAGTTGCATCAAGTGGATTCTGGTGAATATGTGGATGACGTTTCTCCAGAACTAAGAGAAGACTTCTCCAGCCTTCTGTTTCTTAATGCCTTGTTCATGAATTCTCTGACTGTATCCATCCATCATGCTCCTCTTCCTCTTTTGCCTTCAGCGATTCCAGAACAACTTCTTAAGTGAGCTGGTTCTTCTTAGAATAAGAGATCTTCAATTATCTGGGCTACTAGTGAACCTTTGATTGGGTCCAGGATCCATTTATCTGTCCAAGGTTCTCTCCAACATCAAAGATCAAATATATCAGTATTGTTCATGTCAAAAGCTTTTTATTGTCCAGCTAAAGAACCACAGAGAAGATCACAGTCTGGACAGTTCTAGATGAGACAAAAGGATACATGTGAAGATCTTCTCCAGTTCCTCCATCCTACTTCAGCTGAGCGAAGGGTCTTCAGGTCTTCCTTCTTCCTCCAGTCTTCCCTCACATGTTCAGGGTGTATACACAGATGTACGTCTACCACCAGATGGTGCTCAAGTGCTTTTAGAGAACTGAAATTTAATGCAGCTTCCAGTAAATATATAATTTTAGACCTTTTACCATGAGATGGTGCTGAAGTACTGCAGCAGATGAGTTGATGAAACCTCCATCGAACCTGTCAGAGGAAAGCAGAAGACTATCAATACTAAATGTCACATTTTATGCTATGCAATACCAATACATTGTGAATATACAGTGCACAGAGAAGCACACATCCATTTCGGGGTGGATCTAGAACTGAGGTGGCCAAAATGAGATACTCTGGCCTTACACATACTGAACGGCTGGCAATTAACCCTCTGAGTAGGTTTTCAGACACTCTGATGTAGTCTGACATGCCCTGACATTTTACAAATTACATCTAAAATAAATTTTTCCCCAAAGTGTTACACAGGCTTTTGTTCAACACAAACTCAACAACAGTGTCAAAACAGTAAGAATGTCACAAATCTATATTTTGATTAAATCTGCTCTAAACTTAGACTTTCCAAAAAACCTGTTTTCAGATTTCTAGTCAAGACTTTTGAGCTTAGAACTGAATAAACAGGTGTTGGCTACACACTGGCAGTGTTGGGAACGTTACTTTAAAAAAGTAATTAGTTATAGTTACTCACTACTTGTTCAAAAAAGTAACTTAGTTAGTAACTGAATTAC
>BRDA01008931.1:47253-59953 GCA_036984385.1 Crenuchus spilurus
ATTTATTGAGGAAAATGATCCAATATGACATATTTGTGAGAGGCAAAAGTATGTGAACCTCTAGGATTAGCAGTTAATCTGAAGGTGAAATTAGAATCAGGTGTTTTCAATCAATGTGATGACAATCAGGTGTGAGTGCACACCCTGTTTTATTTAAAGAACAGGGATCTATCAAAGTCTGCTCTTCACAGCACATGAAGTGTATCATGACATCAACAAAGGAGCTCAGAAAAAGAATTGTTGATGCTCATCA
This sequence comes from Crenuchus spilurus, assembly GCA_036984385.1. Taxonomy (NCBI): domain Eukaryota; kingdom Metazoa; phylum Chordata; class Actinopteri; order Characiformes; family Crenuchidae; genus Crenuchus; species Crenuchus spilurus. Next base: position 47,507 of record BRDA01008931.1, read on the forward strand.
GGCTGGAAAAGGTTAAAAAAACATCTCTAAAAAGAGTTTGGACTCCACCAATCCACAGACAGATTGTGTACAAATGGAGGAAATTCAAGACCATTGTTACCCTCCTCAGGAGTGATCGACCAACAAAGATCACTCCAAGAGCAAGGTGTGTAATAGTCAGCGAGGTCACAAAGGACCCCAGAGTAACTTCTAAGCAACTGAAGGCCTCTCTCACATTGGCTAATATTAATGTTCATGAGTTCACCATCAGGAGAACACTGAACCACAATGGTGTGCATGGCAGGGTTGTAAGGAGAAAGCCACTGCTCTCCAAAAAGAACATTACTGCTCATCTGCAGTTTGCTAAAGATCAAGTGGACAAGCCAGAAGACTTTTGGAGAAATGTTTTGTGGACGGATGAGACCAAAACAGAACTTTATGGTTTAAATGAAAAGTGTTATGTAAGTCATACTGTGTGCTAAACCCCATCCACTAGTCTGTGTATCCTTCATTAAGACCTGGATGAGGTTTGAGTGGCTTCGGAGCATTTCTGATATGTTTACAGAAAGGACTGAGCTAATTCATGCAACTTTTTCTAGTTCTACTGTTTGTTAGCGACATGAGCCTGGTCGCTAAACTTAAGAAGCTAAACACTCCAGACATGTCTTGGCTGACCTACTACATCTGAGATGAGTGGACAATGATTATTGAATGAAGCATGTATGTAAGGTCCATGTTGTACCTTAACATTGTATATAGCAGGACACAAACGTACCTGTAAAGGTTTAGGACACTAGAGGCAACTTATTTCCCCCGATACTGCAATTACACAGCTGCCGCTAACTGTTGGTTAAGATGGTGTTTACAGATAAAAAGATAGTGGCATGATGACACTGCAGCCCAGTGATCTGAGAAGTCTGTTTGTTCTTCACATCAGTGAAGAGGTCAAACACAGACATACACTGTCCTTCAAATGTATGACATGAACTTTATTCACAGACTTTTTACTTTGCTTTGTTGTGATTTGGCTTCCTCTCTTACAGACATAACTTAGAGAGAACCGGAAGCTTTAGCATAAGTTCTGTCATGAGACACGATGCTACATCATTTGTGAATCTGACCAATCACAGACCTTCACCTGCATATATACAGAACTAACCTACATTCTTGCTCTGCAGATTTTCAGTTGCTAATATTACAATGCACCACTCCTACCACCATCACCACCTCCAGTGCAGTACCAGTCCTGTTGTCCGGGGGTTGGCTCCACCCCTTGCCTTCCTTCTACTGCCTGATGCTCCGAGACCTGGGCCCAGGACGGGGCTTATGACACTTTGGATGCAAAAATTGTGATCTCAAATTTTTTTGGAGGTGGGTAAGATGGCACTCTCTCCCCAGCACTACTAAGTAATTTTAGCTGGCTCATGCATCTGCCAAGCAATCCATCAAAACTGGGAACTTTCCTGGCAGTGATGTATCAGCAGTAGCTCAAAAGAGCAGTGCATGATGAGGACATCAATGATTGTTCAGTGCTACTACTCCAAAACTTGGAACTCGGGAAACAGAGACTTAAGTGGTGTCCCTATGGACACTTGAGGGTCCCACGCGCAGTGCGTGATCCATGTGGGTGGAGCACCGGCCCTGATTATTATTATTATTACTATTATTATAATTACAGGTTCAACAGTTCAACCCTACAGTCAACAGTAACTTCATGCAGGAGTCTATATCTAAAAAGCAGAAAAAAGTGACATATCAGAAGTTCTCCATGTTAAACAGCAGGCAGTCGAGCATCAACAAAAGTGTTCACTTCACTGAATTACACAATAACAGGGCGGACAAATGAGTCAGAGTTCTCCAGTTTATTGTTTTAAGGAAATGATACTACATGAGTCATATATACCAGGGAAAGAAAGCAGATACCACAGCATTGTAGTGTCCATATCCCTCCATCTCCTGTATTTGTGCTCCAGAACAGACTCAAAGGCATCTGCTGTATTACTCTCAAGAGAAGCAAAACCACACTCTCCCAGCAAAGGCACAGACACACAGTGCAAAATCTGTCTTTAAAGGAAGCTCTGCCTCAAATGGGCACACAGACACATGCCGATGGGCTGCGAAATGACCCAAGACAAATGGACCATGCACAGCAGGAATGTGAGCCAAGGTCAGCGAGTGATAAATACCACACTGACAGCACCACAGCTCAGATTATGGATGCAGGAAGCTATAGCATAACCAGGCTGATTTTTATCTTCCCAGATGATCCTGCAGTGTCAATAATCCAGTCTTTACTCCTCTGATCTTTTCCCAGTGAAGTCAGGGCTGCACCTGATCGAGAATCATAAATATTAAACATGTTCAATACTTAGGACTCAGTATCCTGTAGTGACGATGAATGATGACGAGAAGCCATCAACCAATGAGAGCCGAGCTGAGCTGTTAAGCTGAGCTGGGAGAGGTTAGTACAAGGTGGTTAAATCTTGTACGAGGTGGACTTGTGGAGCTTTGACAACAGCATTACTGTCTTTATAATGTGTGCTGTCATAGTTTCTTCCGCATCCTTTTCTTTTTCATTTTATCATTTTATTCTGAGCAGAAAGCTCTCGCAAGTAACAGTGCCGTAGAATTACGGTCATCTGCCATGTTTGTTTACATCCAGTTCACGAGAAACTGATCTGAGGTTTTGAGGCTCGGAGCTGCTGATCGGGTGTGTTACTCAAAGTGTGTGGTGTTAAATTCAGGGCAGGTGTGGTGTGGGGGGGCTTTATGACTAACAATGATCAAGGACAGAAAAATTAGTAAAACTGTCATTATGTGTGGGGAGTCTCACAGATTTTAAAGTCCTGTAGTGTGAACCAGGCTTATTGATTTTGCATATCAATACAATCTTCACTTTATATATACAGTGGTAACCCTACTTACGAGTTTAATCTGTGCAGGAGCTGAGCTCGTTAGCTGGATGCATTTTCCCCATAAGAATACATGTCAAACTGATTAATCCGTGTCAGCCGGCCAATATACAGTATACTTTAATATGCTAAATAATGTGTTTATATGGGTTTTTTAAAACATAAGCGAGACGACGACGCTCGTGTAGGCTGGCCGCTAATGAGAGGGAGACCGAGGGTGCTCGTGTAGGCTGGCGGCTGCATGGTTACACTTATCATATGAAAAGTAAAAGTAAAATGTATCTAACTTTCTTGTTCACTACCTTTTGCTATCTTAGCGTCGCTTTCAACAGGCACTTTCACTTTTACTGAACAGCGGTCAAAGGTATTGACTGACCTCTTCTTCTACGGTAGCATCTAGGAGATGCTACGACCGCAGCGCCCCTAGCGGTTTGGCATAGTTGAAGAAATTTACGCTACTCGTTAGCTGGAATTTTAGTCGTTACCTGGAACAAAAATATTCTGAGATCTCAACTCGTTACCTGGAATACTTGTTAGTAGGGATGCTCGTAAGTAGGGTTACCACTGTACATACTTTATACTGTAATGTTACACTCTTAAAAACAATGGTTCTTCAAGGGTTCTTTAGTAAAAAAAAATTCTATATATAACCATGAATACTTGGAGAACACTTTCAGGAATGTTTTGCAAAGGATTCTATATACGTATATCCCCATAAAGGGTTCTGCTGAAGTTACAATGTTAAGCTTGTAATAATAGAGGAGCCCTAATTGGTGTTATATAGAACCATTTACAGAACATTCCTCATCAATCTGAAGAACCATTTCACCACAATAAAGATTTCTGACCAATACTAGTCATATTCCATTTCCTAGCACATATATTGCCATGAGGGAGAACATCATCCAGGTGCAGAAATCATAAGGCACATTAGAAAGTCGCTCATCCTGCAGTCATTATACTGCTGTCCAGAATCATCACTGAGGAGACAAGTACAATATTTCATTATAGACATCCTGATAAACTAATCCAGTCCCAGCACGGCGAGATACTGCACTGAGAATGAATGGCTTCCCCTCTAGGAGATCAGTATAATTCTGAGGGATTCTGGGTTGCCCAGCACAGCATTTTATCCTCGCTGCTCTGGTGGGCTCATTAATTAGCTGATGAGCTGAAGATGGTGTGTTGAAGAAGAAGCTGTGTAGTGTGGAGATGCTCTAGAGATCTGCATGGTGTACTGACAGTATTCCACTGCTGCAATGTGGCAAACAAACTCGTAACTTTCAATCATTTCAATGCTTTTAATTATTTACGTACGTAATGTTTACATTGTTTTGTGTCACCAAAGTTCTTGAGTGTCACAGAAGAATGGAGAGTTGCTACAAGGATAGAAAAGAATGAAACTTTGTAATACAGTGTAGCCTAGGATATAGTACAATTAGGTAATTGTCAACTTTTTTTCTGGGAAATTTTGTCCCAGTTATTGTTCATCCTCTCGGTTTTCATCGGCGTGCCCACATGACTCACTGCTAATTTCGCAAAAACAAAGCATCCACCCACATGTTTGTCGCTCACCCACATGTTCATTATTCATTCTGGCTTTGCTGCACATCGTTTCTCATTGATAACGCTCAAAACAAACTAAAACACATCATACTAAAGTGACAGCGTGCAGAACTAACGCCTGAAAATGGGTGTGAAAACAAACAGTGGTCTAGGTCCCCGAGAACAGGTGTACAAAACAAAGGCTGCCGGCTGGACCACACCGGCACTCTCTAAAACAGAGCGTAAACCTGTAAGAGTGATGTTAAATGTTCATTTATCCATTTCATTAGTCTTTTGTATTTATTTATCATTGTCGTCTGTATGTAAAACTATAGTTATTCTATATAAAATATATTTTTGTTAATATTTTGGAGTGTCTGGATTAATTAGATTTAAATTATTTCTTATGGGAAATATTGCTTCAGTTATTGTTCATTTAGGTTATCATCAGGTACTTTAGAACAGATTAATGATGACTGTACTTATAACTGTACTTATATTTGGCCATCAATTCTATTCTTTAATTTGTAACACTTAAAAAAATTAGTTGCACTATTTTGACACCATATTTTGCTGTGGTTCACTTTATTTAGTTGATGACTGAAGAGTTCTGTGCAGATTACAGGATTATGTTACAGAAAATCTTATAAATCCCTCTCCGGCATCCAACGTCTATGAGAACCATCTAGTATATCCCAGACCTTCACAAGTACCATCCATTTATCCATCTTCTTAACCACTTAATTCTGGTCAGGGTTGCAGAGAGCATTTTCAGCTGTGCTGATATATTGTGAAAAAACACTATAAACATTTCAAACTAGGCCTTTGAGCAGAGGGGTTAGCTACATCCTGGTCATTACAGCATTTAGAAATTGTATGTAGTTGTATTGTATGTAGTCTTTCGCATCATTAACAGTAACATCATTCGCTGGAATTTCCGGAATTACCATGTCATTATCATATGAATGACAGACCACAAGAGTGGGTGGAAAAAAGCGCAGCTGTCTGACTCACGCTGAAAATGTGTCTCTGCTTATTTAAGCTCCTCTCATAAATATCCAAAAATATATTTCAATTCAACCTAAATATATTTGAAAAGTAGACCCTTTAAGGTTCCTGAGATATGTTTTATTATGTTTCTAGGATTAAATTTTAGGTATGTAAGTGTTAATGCAGAATTTTGTTAATATTCTGTCGGTGGGAGCGCCAACTCTAGATGGTTAACTGCAGCCAGGACAGATCGTCAATCCACTGCTGGGCACATACAGGATAATTTAGAGCATCCAATTCACCTGATCTTCATGTATTTGGACTGTGGGAGGAAACCGCAGACTTCGGAGAAAACCCGCACACACAGGGAGACCATGAAAACTCGACCCAGATGGGAACTTGAACTCAAGACCCCACCACTAAAAGGCAAGCATGCAAACCACCAACCTCCTTCACATGTACAACTGTTCCAATAATCAGTGCTCTTCACTTCATCTGTGAGGGGTATTAATGGTTCAGCCCCACAGCCCTGGCCACAGGGTCACAGTCTTAAATTATACAGTAGATTGATTAATTATAGTTACAGTCAATACAGTCCTGTGAATGAGAGAGAAATAAATTGACTTTCACAGCACTCCATCCTCCCCCCACTTTCAACAGAGTGAAATATATCACTATCCATATTACAGCCCAGCCACGGCTCCGCTCATTCCCCTGTAAAGTGATTTGTATGAAGACATTTGTCTTTCTTGCCCTCTGTTCAGTGACGGCAGGTATGTGGGCGAGCCAGAGCCAGCAGTTTTAAAATCTCTTCCAAGATCTAGACTAAAAGAAATCTGTGATAGAGCCATTTAAAAACCAAGATCACACAATTTAATAAGCAAAACTCAAAAATCTATTAGCATAAACCGGCCTCTGGCCTTAAATTTTAGTCTTGAGTGGCGTTAAAATTGGTTTTACACAAAGAAAGTGATAATAAAGCTCGGCACTGGAGGTGGAACCATTGTTCGTTTCTATTTCTCAACTTTACACATTATTTTCCACTTATCTCACACATAATCCATCAGCCAAGACATGTCTGCAGTCCAAATTTAGTTTAGAATGGGAGGTGTAAAGCTAATGTCGCTAACAAACACCAGAACTCAATAGTCACCAAAACAGTTCTGCGATATGGACCCTTTAATAGCCAGAGTAAAACATGATAACTAGCCATATAGCAAATATGTACTAAAGCTGGAGGCTGATGTGAGCAGGATGTGGTGAGACAGGCAAATAGGCTTTGTCCTTATGTGATAAGCTTATCTACAGTCTCCATCTCTAAACAAAGTGTACAGTCACGAGCAACTCAGTTTAATGACATTTTTACTGACTTTCAAAGTTCACCTTAAATACGGCATTTTCTTGCACATTTCACTGCACAATTTATATTCATATGACATAAATAAAACAACAAACTGTGTCTACACTTTATATATATATATATATTTATAATATATTATTTCTAAGTTTTTGCCCATTTTTATCCCCTTCCCAATGTAGTAGTAGTAGACAATTAGCCCATCCCCTCCTTAAGGACTCGCCTCATCACTTTTGCCAGCCACCGCCTTTTTTTGAACTACCGCTGATACACCATCCCCAGGGAGCCTAACACGCTCAGAGGAAAGCACAGTAATCCCAGCTCTATATAGACCAAAGAGAGCACCATCTACTCGCCCAGAGAGAGCACTGCCAAATTTTTGTTCTCTTGGGCCCTGGCTGTTGATGGCAAACAGCATGACTGGGATTCAAACTCGCAATCCTCTTGTCATAGTGTCAGCATCTTAGCCTGCTGAGCCACTTGGGGCCCCAACTGTGTCTAAACTTTTGCACAGAGCATATTTTAAATGAGATTGTTCCAACAAATGTTACATTGAGTAAATAAAGAGTGTTAAAATGTACTGAAGTCTGTTCTCTGTAGAAGACGGTTGGGCACCCCTGGTAAAAAATTTTTTACTGTGAACAACATTAAAGTTAAAGTTAAAGATGAAAACTGTATTAATATTTGTTGCAAGACTTTTTCCATCTTTTACGTTTGGGCACACTTAGTGGTCAGGAATTAATACCACCTTTTTGTAGCAGTTATACATCTTTCAGTTCTTTTTTGGGTGATTTTAACTCATTCTTCCTTGTCAAATGTTTCTAGTCTGGTGATATTCTTCAGCTATCTTGCATGTTTCCTTACAGCTCTCACTGGTCATATGCCATCATATATCACAGCAATGCTTAAAGAAAATAACACAAATGATAAGACTCATTCTATTGATTGGATCACCCTTCAGGTACTGAGTGTTTTTAGTGAACTGGGAAAATCTGCTTTTATCTCCAGTGCACCAGTGAGCAGGAACTCACTGCAGGAAACTCTAAAGCTCTGTTCACTGGTGTCATTTCATCATAAACTCTTCATCTATAAACACCTCCACTCAACTTATTTATTTTATTCTGATTTGTTTTAGTTATTAATTTACTTTTATTTTAGCTACTTCTCTCTATTTATTTCTTATAATTCTTGTAATCTCATTCTTTTCATCACTACCCAAAGCTCATGAGTGTAGGTGAAAGACTCAGAGTAGAGCTGCTGTTCCTCCATGTTGAGAGGAGCCAGTTGAGGTGTTTTGGGCACATGGTTAGGATGCCTCCTGGACGCCTCCCTGGTGTTCCGGGCATGTCCAGCTGGGAGGAGACCTTGATGGAAGATCCAGGACATGCGGTAGAAATTATATCCCTCAGCAGGCCTTGGAATCCTCCTATATGAGCTCAAAGAGGCGGCTGGGGAGAGGGACGTCTGGTCTACTTTCCTTGAGTTGATACCCCCAGCAACCCAGATATGGACAAGCAGAAGATGATGGATAGATGGAGTCCACAAAACTTGCATCACTCTCATTTAGAAATTCTTTTTGCAGACTTCTGATGCTGAATTTTGTGGTGAAGGTCACATTTGTACTGGCATCACTACAGTAGAACAGTACACAGGGTCTCCTAAATTTTCCTGGAGGTCCTTTTCAGTCATTTATTTGTATAATCCCATGAGCAGCAGGAAAGATTTCTGACATTCATGTTAACTTAGGAAATTGTTAATTCCATTATGAACCGAGAAAACAGATATGTAGACTATGCAGCCTTCTTATAACCTTCTCCTGCTTTGTGGGCATCAATTATTTTAATTTTCAGAGTGCTTGGCAACTGTTTAAAGGAACCCATTGCTAGTGATTAGGGGACCTTTACTAACAATGACTGTGAACAAGCCATAGACCTAACAAGCTAATGTAGGACTGAGATCTTGGTAAAATTGATCTGAGAGCTTTTAAAAACCTTCTGCCGGGTTCTTCATTCTTATTTCATCATACAAGGCAAGAATTGTACAAAGCAAGAATAATACACAAATACCATGTAAGATGTATTTTCTACTGATGTAACTATTCAAAATAATAGAACATTTGACCAAGGTGCCCAAATCTCTGCATGCCATTGTACAGGTACATCAATGACCTAATTGTAATAAAATGAATACACCTGAGCTTTTCTTAAGTAAATGAGTGAATATCAAGTACATAATTTAAACCGTAAAGACTGCTGAATAGAGTACTCAACCACGGAAATCACTTTAACACACTGGCTAAATTTAATACTCCTCTCACTGCTCAGTTTATGGCCTGATGAAAGCTATTTTGCAGGCTGGATGATTATATGTGATGTAGGTATTAACAAGTAGGTGCAGACCCAAGTAATACCCTGAACAAATGGAGCATTAAAAATGTAATATAGGCAACTACCATGCAAGAAGCACAACAATGGCAATGAACAGGATTTATGGTATATTGGAACCTGACTCTACTGTAAAACAGTCACAGGCATGAAATACAAGCCCAGAGTCTCTGCAGTCAAAAGCAGAGGGTCCCTGAGGGCATCCAACAGGTCAGTGTTTTGTACGTTGGCGCATGCTACAACTGTCTGCAAAATTAAATGGTTGAGATGTAAACAAAGTCACTGACACCAGTTCATTCTTGAGAAACTTATAGTCAGAATGGTTCACAGTGGTGGTGATAGGAACCAGACGTCTAAAAGCTATTTCACACACAGATATAGGGTGTCCCATTTGCTTCTTTACCCAAACGACTGTGAATAACTTTAATATTAATGAAGATCGGGTGATGAAATGGTGATGAAATATCTCAGTCTGTGTGAAAAAGACTGACTTGAATGATTACAGTGCAGGTAGATGGGTGTTCATTTCTGATCACTAATATCCGTGGATGTAGGAGTGGAGGCCAGCACCTGTCCTAAAATTAGATTTTAAAAAAATCACAACATCAGTTGGCTCACAGTATCACAATATATTATATTGTAACTCTTGTATCATGATACATATCATATCGACAGACCAATACCAAGTCCAGAGGCATATACACAATTCTACCCAAGCTGGTGGAATTCCCCTTTTACTGACCATACAGCAGAAAGACTGGACTACACAAACAACTACACAATGGCATGATTTTGCTGACTCAACAGTCTCTCCTCTTCTGCCTCCGAAACTAATATATTCCTTATCAGACATCATGTTTATGTCCCTTTAATTCTGAAGCATGAAGATGGACAGGGTCAGTTAAAGCAACCCTAAAATAGAAAACAGCTCCCAGCTCCACCATTATCTCCCTCTCCATCATGACTCAAGGCAGCTGAGAAGACTGACTTAATTTCAGTGACTCATCCAGCCTGCCTCACACAGATAAACAGTGAATAGGAAGATCACGTGATGCCCAGAATACAGAAGATGGTATCCTAGTGATGGAAGTCTATTTTTTTTACATTTTAATAGTTGTGAGACATGTTTCCAAAAAGCTATTTTACACAGAAATGTAATTGTAAAATCATGTATTCTAACTTAAACTTATAAGAGTGTGATGTAGCTCAGACATGATGCACCTACCTGGGTTTTTAAAACCTTCACTCATTCTGTGAAACGAAACGAAAACTGGATAAACAGCCTACTTTAAGTTCTGGTTTTTGTGATGTCACATATTTACATACATCCCTTTACTGAGCCTAAACCAGTTAACCTCCACCTCCTCTCGCAATGAAGTGTTTCAGGCTGGACTACTTTCTGAATGTACAGGGAAGACAATCAGAACAGAGATCATTTACATATTTCAGTTTTATAGCTACAGTATGTTGTATTCTAAGAGATAAAGAGAGGCTGGAAAATAACCAAAATATACAAACATGATAAACGGGTAGATAAATAAAAGACACGAAGCTTTAACTCATTTTCACAGGAAAATGTTTGTTTTCACAACATCCAGACAGAGTAAAATAATTTTATCTTGAGTGTAATCATTTTAAGAGATCTGAGGTAAACATTTGTTTTCATGTCGATAACATTAGTTCACTATCTTGCGGATTTGAAAACAATGTTTGTTACAATAAACAAATAATTCAAGACCTCAATAATAGATAGAATTAGCTTCTTATCTTAGGAAAATGTTTGTTTTAACAATATTGTAATAAAATTGTTTTGTTATCTTGAGAACGTAATGTTTCTTGTGTTTTATCAATAAGGGGTAAATTCTTAATTTCACAATAGTTCAACAACACGATTCTATTAACTTGAGAAAATGTTGGATGTGTCACAATATTTAAGCTGACATCCCATATAAATGAAAGTATTGCGTGGCCACGACTTAGTAATGCATAGGAAGTATTTAATTAAGTAAGTCATGGCCACACCTTAACCATCTTGTTCCCTTGCATTACTAAGTCGTCACTACACCTTAACCATCTTGTTCCCATGTGTTACTAAGTCATGGCCACATCTTAAGTATAATGTTCCCAAGCATTACTAAGTCATGGCCACACCTTAACCATCATGTTCCCATGCATTACTAAGTTGTGGCCAAGCTCCATGCATTACTAAGTTGTGGCCACACCTTAAACATCTCATTCCCATGCATTACTTTAATTTACACAGGACGTCACTTTGGTTATTTAAAAAAATAACAAAAAAATTATTAATTTTAAAATTAATAAAAAAATCAATAACTGGATAAATTAAATTAACTAATTTTCTCTGGAAAACTCAGTAAAAAGTTGACAGACTTTTAAAGACCATTTAAAGTAAAAATGTAGTGATATTTTGCGTGAACAGAGGGTTAAAAGTGTCTGGAGTTTATCTTTGAAGTTTTGGACGCCATATAAGAGTGTAAAATTAGGCAAAGACAGCATCCAGTTCGCTTGACCAGACACTTCCAGGGTTCTAGATAAGAGTGTATAGACTGAAAGCTCCCCTGGAGCCAGATTAATATGTAACAGACAGAGCTGAACTTGTATTGTGTTACAGTCTTTTTTCAGTAAAAGAAGTTTTGAGCTCTGACTGCAGCAGAGAAACCGGAAACACTGCACGTCTTACCTTCAGCTGCAGAGTCGAGCTGCTGCTCCTGAACCGATTCACTCCAGCGAGTCTGGAGAACATCCTGAAAGAAGCCATGGCTGTGAAAAGTCTCTCGATACGGCACAGTTCACCTGAACATCGTCTCTGAGTGCTCCATTACTGCGAGCTCTTCTCTGCGCTGAGGGAGAACAGACCAGCTTTCTTTCCTGTGACGAATTCGCTCCTCCTCCTCTAACGGCATCTCCCTGTTCGAATCACACATCCGACTCCGACTCTGAGCGCAGGATTGATTCCAAGAGTCGATTTCAAAGAAGTTTTCACGACTCTCGGTTTTAAAGTCAAACCTCAGCATGATGGATGGATGTTTATAACAATTAAACACATGTTTATTACTCATTATTATGTTAAAGGGGTAAATCTGTCGTTTTAGTAGTAGTAGTTGTAATCAGGGGTGGACTTAACCAACACGCAAACCACACAATGACTTGGGGCCCCAGAGATAAGGGGGCCCCCTGCTGGCCAAAAGAGGTCGGCAAAAAATAAAGTTTTGGTTCTCTGCAGACTTTTCCGTCCAAACGCTATATTCAATGCATTTGG
>BRDA01008932.1:6649-27860 GCA_036984385.1 Crenuchus spilurus
TATCCATGGATGGAGATCTTTCTTAGGAGGTCATGTAGCTATCATGTAGCATCATATTTGAGGCTCAGCTCACTCAAGCAGACAATAGTAGTTTAGCTTTGGCGTCAATGCTGCATCATTCTCAAGCATGTTTTCATCAAATATTTCACCTCTCATGGCTGTGTTAATGCAGTATGTGAAATGAAGTCTTTAAGCTATTCGCAGAACATGCAGTTAAGGTACAACCTGCTTATTTTTTACTTTTCACAGCATTTCACCTCAAATTAAATGACATATTGACCCGATTTTTATGGCCATGAATTTGGTAGGACCTTATCATAAAATAATAGTGTTTCATGTGCATAAAATACCATATTCTTTGGTAACATAATTGCATGGAAACACGTGTTTAAACAAAAAACTTTAAGGAAGAATAGTGCAGTACTGAATTGCATAGAACATGGACAAATATTTTTGGACTTTATTGATTAGATTTGAATTAAGACATTTTAAGGTAAAATAATAATCAAATCATCATTTTAAGGTACTTTGTGTCTAAAGTGCACCCATTTCTGACACAGATACAAATACACACACACAGCTTATCTACTTCTTGTAGAGAAGTATTGCCAGTATTGGGTAGAGGGTTAAAAAGCCCCCCTAGCATTAAGCTGTGGATCAGTGCAACTGTGTTCTTTTGGGATGAGTTTGAGATGAGGTGGGGTGGTGATCAGCCAGCATCCTGACCTGACAAACACTCTTGTCACTGATTGCAATCAAATCCTCACAGTAATGCTCCAAAGTCTAGTAGAAAGCCTTTCAGGACGGTTACTCAAACTAAAGCAGGATACTTTTAATAGTCTTTATTTCAGAAAAAAAGACCAAATGAGCAAATATCCCAATACTTTTGTTTATATTCTGCATGTTTCAAATTATAACTACATCAAACAAAAATAGGTGTTCAGTGATATTTTAATGGCTTAATTTTATGCAGCACAATCTCATTGAAGCCAATAACCATTCCATCCCCTAGAGACAGAAAACGAGAAGGAGGAAGGGGTGAGAGAGTGGTGTATTTGAGTGTAGGTGTGTGGATGGACAGAGTAAAGGTAGGAAGAAGTGCAGAAGAGTGCAGAGTGTCTTTGAGGAAAGCTCATTCTACTGCCGGTCCCTTCACAGCACTGTGCTCAGACTTTTTATTCTGTCCCTGCTGTGACACAAACTCAGCCCCAGTTTATGAAAGCTGTCATAAGTGAGTGGACACTTCTATTTTCATACCAGGCGTGTACAGACCCCTGGTCAAATGCCATGTTTTAATGAAAAACATCCTGTATGGAGACTTAAATATGACCTTTTTTGCACACGTCTGTGTCTGTTTATTTGCTTAACAGGAAACAAATAAAAGTCATATTTAATGGCACATCTGGAGTTTCTCAGTATGTTAAATTCTGCAAATAAACAATGTACATGTGTTTAGAAAATATGTAATTTGTGTCCAGACTTTAAGACTAGGCATGAGTCTATAATAGCTTTATCACTTATAGCTCTGCTAACTACTTGTAGCTTATAAAAATCAGAAATCTAGAATCTCTAATTATTATGAGTCACACATTATCTGCATCTTAGTTATATTAAAATATCTGTTAGCTGCAATGTCTTGTCAATATTTTCTGTACTATATTGCTGTCTCCGTAATAACTGCTGTGCAGGTTTGAACATGTAGTGTCAGTTCATTTATGACTGCAGTGCAACAAAAATGGCCTCCCCACTTATGATTTGAAAGAAGAACAGCTTTTCGTCATTTCTGCAGATGTGTTTGATTTAGAAGGTGAAAATTTCTTAAAAAGAATCATTACTGGTCATGAGACATGGATTCATCACTATGAGTCACAGTATAAAATGGAAACATCCTCAATAGCCAACCAAGAAAAAGTTCAAGTTACCCATCATGATGCTGACATTTTTCTGGGAATCTCAAGATCCAGTTTTGGAATACTATCAACAAAAAGGTTCCACAATCAACAGTGCTCGTTACAGTGTGATGCTCACTGAAGAACTGAAGACTAATGGGTCTGAAAGCCTTAAGAGGATGGAGAGTCATGTCTAATGGAGAGGTGAAGACAGTGGTGCATTTGTGACTCACAGCTCAGCCAAAAACTGTTAAAGAGGGAGTACGAAAGCTTGTTGATAGATGGGCAAAGTGTATTGAAAAGTAAATAATAATGTAGTAGTTTTTTCTGAAAGTTGATTGAAATTAATTCTACAGTGAGAGTGACTCAACCTCGTATCACTTTCCATGCACTGAATTTTAAATATATGACAGTTTTGATGTAAATTATGTAACAAAAATTAACTTTTTCCATGTCATTCAGATTTTTAGAGATGCACTATTAGGACAATTCAGTCCCACATTTATTTGTATAAAAGTTAGTGTTTCTAAAAGCAGCTTTACAGAAAATCTAAAGTGGAGGAAGAAACCTTCTGAGGAACCGAGGCTCAACAGGGGAACCCATCTTCCTCCGGTTGATACCAAAATTCAAGCAATCACTCAATCAGATTAGAAAAGGAGATGGCACTGTAGGAGATGGTGATGATGGTTAGAACCTTGGGACAGGTTCTCAGATTGAGTTTGAGAATTGAGCAGCTAAACTGAGCAGCTTGAAGTTCTACATAAATGTAGTTCATCTGTATACTTTTAGCCTCCTTTCACTCTGTTCTTCAATACTCAGGACCACCACAGAGCAGCTGGCACTGGATCATTCTCAGCACTGCAGTGACACTGATGTGGTGGTGGTGTGTTAGTCTGTGAGCTACTGGAGATGTTAAATACTGTGTCCACTCACTGTCCTCTATTAGACACACCTACCTTGTTGGTCCAGCTTGTAGATGTACTGTAAAGTCAGAGGTAGCAGCTCAGCACAGTTTGTGTTGGTCCTCTAGTCCTTCATCTGTGATTACAGGAAGCTGTTGGTTGAACATTTATTCTTGGTGGAGTATTGAGTCCAGTAGTGACACAAGGTCTACAGCCTGTTGTGCGGACAAGAATGTGGCAGAACTGTCAGTTGAAATGAATAGGATGCATTGTGGCAAAGTTGCAAGTGAATTGAATACATTGGAACCCCCCACATACACACACACACCCACACACACACACTCGCCGACTTTGAAAACTTTCGCCAACTCCACTTTCTTTCACTTCCCCAACCTTTCCCTCATGTCTCACAGAGTGTGAGGGGTGTGAGAGAGAGCTTGAGAAAGTGTGTGTGTGCGTGAGCATGTGCGTGTTTGCGTGCTATCACACCTCCTGGTGTGAACGCTCTTGTTCCCTTTAAGATTTCATAAGCACCAATTAACAAGAGAAGTCCTGAAAAAGAAGCACCCATGGAGGGGGTGGAAGAGATAAATAAAGAAGAACCCACCCTGTTGGCCAAAATGCAGTGTAGCAAGGAAGAAGATGAAGAAGAAGACCAATGTGCTCATTACAATACCCAGACATCTGTTAAAACACACTCAGTGCCACCTTCAGCTCTTGTGCTTTCATAAAGCGTTTGTTCGGCACGGGGCGAGGTGTGAATCATATGAATCGTTTGTTTGTGGTGCCGTGAATGACTTCTTGACGTAGGCTGTCACAGTGGATACAAAACCCTCCTACCATACACATTTAACTTCTGTTCCACCAGTGCCAACAGTCCTACGTACATCAGAGTGGGCGCCTGAGAGTTGGCTCAGACGCTTGTCCAAACACAAACCAGATAGCAGGCAATCGTGCCTAAATATGCATCTCATTTAAGGCACTTACAAGTCAGTTATGGCAGTGACGAGGGTGTTGTTGGTCAAAACTGTTATGTTTATTGTTGAATATAATATATAACGTTGGTAAATGCCGTAATTGTAACTCTCGGCCACATGTGACACAAATATAACCAACATACCATAAAAATGAAATCTTACACAAAAAAAACACTTTTACCGTGTAATTGTTTGAATTTCTGTTATAGGCCAAAACTGGCCAAATTGTAGCCAGCCAATTGAGTTATGATTTAATTTGGGTTAAATTGAGGCTGGTTCTGGTATCACACCTCCTGGTGCGAGTGCTGTTGTTCTCGTTAACAAAACAGAAGATCTGAAAAAGAAGCACCCATAGAGGGGGTGGCAAAGATGCAGAAGAATCCACCCTGCTGGCCAGAAAGCACCATATCGAGGAAGAAGGTGAAGGCAAAACTCAAAACTCACTTATTACAATAGACATCTGTTAAAATGTGCTCACTGGAACCTTCAGCCCTCCTGCTTTTATAAAGCTTCATAAACAGGGTGAATCATATGAATTGTTTGTTTGTTGGTGCGTAAATGACTTGCTGACAATGGATACAAAACCCTCCTGCCACACCTCCTACCACACAACTTCTGTTCCACCAGCGCCAACAGTCCTACACACAGCAGAGTGGGCACTTTTGTGTTGGGTCTGCTGCTTGTCCAAACACTAACCAGATTGCATGCCTTTCTGACCTGGAAATGGCCCAATTAAGATATTTAACCATACGTTTTGGAAATGACTAGTTTATTTTTAGCCAAATCTGGTCTGACATTAGCATCATTAACATCAAGGTTTGAAATCTTTGAGTCTTAACATGACCTGTCATGTGACATGTTTGAATGCCATGCCCAGAACTGGGCAACACTCAGTTGCTATCAGGGATGCCACCAAAAAGATATTTCAATGGAGGTTTCCCTTTAAATGGCCTATAATGAGGACTTTTTAAAAGGTATCCCAGCTAGCACTATTGATTTGGGGCACATCCAGCAAATAGATCTATCCCACATACCGTGATAATTAACTGCCCACATGTGGTTGCCACAAGACACATATACAGCAGTGCTTAAAAGTTTGTGAACCCTTTAGAATTTTCTAATTTGTCAAAACTTCACACAAATACCAAATGTCATTTATTTATTTAAAAACAAATCCAACATTACATATCTCTAAGTGGCAAAATCAGCTAATTAGATCAGCAGATCATTTGAAGGTGACATTTCACTGTCAGGTGTGAGTGGGTGGCTGTTTTATTTAAAGAACAGGGAGCTAGCAAAGTATGATTTTCGCAACACTTGTTTGTGGGGTTGTAAAATGGCACAAACAAAGGAGATTTCTGAAGACCTCAGAAAACATTATTGATGCTTATTAGGCCAGGAAAGATTACAAAACTCGAAAGAGTCTGGACACTAATCCATAGTCAGACAGACTGTGTACAGATGGAGGAAATTCAAGACCATTATTACCTTCCCAAAGGGTGGTCGAGAAACAGATCACTCCAAGAGCAAGGCGTGTAATAGTCAGTGAGATCACAAAGAAACCCAAGAATGCCATGAGTCCATAACTGGACAACAGTGGTGTACAGGGCAGGTTTACAAGGAGAAATGTGCTGCTTTCCAAAAAAACATTGCCGTCTGTCTGCAGTTTGCTGACGAGGACAAGCCAAAGGCTATTGGAAAAAACTTTTGTGGATGGAATAGACCAAAATAGTTTGAGAATTGTCATGGAGAAAGGAAAACACTGCATTTCAGCATCCCAACTGTGAAACATGGTGGTGGTAGTATCATGGTTTGGACCTGTTTTTCTGCATTTGGGCCAGGGTGGTGCACCATCATTGCTGGAACAATTCATTCAGAATTATACCAATGGTTGCCAAAGGGAAATGTCAGGACATCTCTCTGTGAGCTGAATCTCAGGAGAATGTGGGTCATGCAACAAGATAATGACCCAAAGCACACAAGTCCTTCTATAAGAATGGTTAAAGAAGAATAAAGTTGATGTTATGGAATGGCCAGGCCAACGTCCAATATAAATGGTTTGGAAAGACCTGAAGCAAGCATATCATGGATACCTCAAATAAAATTAGAAATAATATGATCATTAGAATAGTTATTATTCTTTTGTGATATTATGTGGGCCTGGTCTGTATGCCTGATGTGGCTCAGGTTAGGCTGCAGGCAGTTTGCAGCAGGTGTTGTAGAACAAAATGTGGAGGAAATATAAGTCAAGGTTGAATGGCATTAATATAGAGTTGGTCCCTCTCCTTTGCAATTGTAACAGCTTCTACTCTTCTGGAAAGGCTTTCTACAAGATTTTAGAGTGTGACTGTGGGAATTTCTGCCCATTCATCCAAAAGAGCATTTGTGAGGTCAGACAGTGATGTGTCTCAAAATGTCCATTCTGGTTCATCCCAAATGTGTTTGATGGGGTTGAGGTCAGGACTCAAGTCAAGTTCGTCAACACCAGACTCATCCAACCATGCTTTCATGTACTTCACACTGTGCACAAGGGCATAATCATGCTGGAACCGAACAGGGCCTTTCCCAAACTGTCCCCACAAAGTTGGAAGCATTCAGTTGTTCAAAATGTCTTGTGCTGCATCTGAAATCACATATTTAGACTGTACATACTACATTCAAACCAGTAAGCACTGCTCAACAGGTAACCTCAGACACACTAAGTCCACCATCTTACCACCATCCTTTGATGTATGTTGTCAGACCACCTCTATAAAAGTTAATTCATTGAAAGCTCCATTCATATATACAATAAATATTTTTAAATATGTTTAATTTTGTAGTTTGTTACATTATTCACTTGTAAACACATGAATCTCCACTTTTGACCATTTTTCCTCTCAGTTTCAAATGCCTCCACAGTGTGCTACTCATGCATGCTTCATAATGTCTTCATATTCAGTAGGTAATCTGTGTATGGGTACATATTCTAACACACTAGTCATTCTCGCCTACTCTGGATGATGATTTTATGAGAGGAGCATAAATAACCAGAAGCAGATTTTTCAGCACGAGTCATAGTGCAAGCCTTTTTTTTTTGCTGACAAGATTTGCCATTCATATGTAACGGCATTGTAATTCCGGACATGCCAGTGTAGTTTTAGCAGCCGAGGAATGTGAAAATGCCCATTTAGCATCTATAAAAAAAGACCTCTCACCTCACACCTTTCTCATGAATATTTAATCTAAGAACCACTGAATGAGTGAAACACAGTGTCATCTTACTTTTGTTAACCCTCTGGAGTCTGAGGGTTTATGAGACACTCTGATGTAGTCTGACATGCTTTGACTTTTTTTTTTACAAATGACACCCATCTAAAAAAAATTTCCAAAGATTTTTGTTCAGCACAAACTCAGCAACAACAGTGTCAAAACAGTGAGAGGGTCATAAATCTATATTTAGATTAAATCTGCTCTAAACTTAGACTTTCCAAAAACCTATTTTCAGATGTGCTGATATATTGTGAAAGAAAAACACTGAACATTTCTTGCCAAGACTGTATTAAACACTGTTGTTGCTGAGTTTGTACTGAACAAAAGCCTGTGTAACACTTTGGGGAAAAAATAATTTTAGATGGTTGTAATTTGTAATAGGTCTACATCAGAGTGTCTGAATAGCTAAACTAAAATGTAGTTTTAGATTATTAATAAAAGTTACTTTATTATTAATACTGTCAATATTTAATCAAAATCACATTGACACAATTGTCCCACTTCCCTCACATGTTTTCTCTCATTTAGCACATGTTTCTAGGAACTAGAGTTGTGAGGCTAATATTGCTAACAGCTACAATAACTCTATAGTCACCTTAATAGCCCAGGCCTTTCTGGCCAAACATGTCTCAACCCACTCAAATCACGTCTACGTCTAAATGAAGGTCTCAGACTAGCCAATGTGATTTAGGACCCAATGTGACTTGCTGTGAACTATAAAATATTAACAAGCACTTGTGTAGCTGAATGCTGTGTATGCCATCTTAAATGAATATTTGGCCTCAAAATTATATTCACACAATCGTACCATGCCCCTCAGATGTTGTTGATCATCCAGGAGTCAAATTTTGCTTCTGCAGTGTGAAACTGGAGCCGTGTGGCTTATATTGCTAACAAACACTATAACTCAATAGTCACCTCAGTAGCCAAGTTGTACATCATCCAAAAAAACACTCAAGCCACATCCAGATCTCAGTTAAGGTCTCACAGACTAGCCAATTTCACAGTATATCTTACTGTGAGCTGTACATTAACAACTAACACTCAGGTTGCTGCATCTACCATCTTTGACACCCAAACGCTGGTCTAGAATCAGTTTTAGTGATGTTGACCATCATGAATATGGAAAAATCTAATTTCAGATCAGTCTTCTACCAGCCCTGCTCACTAAACTACATCAACTAGTCTGGGAGACCTTAATTAAGGTCTGGATGTGGTTTGAAAGATGTTTTGGCGATTTCAGTGAAGCTAGAACACTAGAACTCAGTAGTCACCTAAATAGCCTAGTCAGTTGTTTCCATCTAAATACATGACCAAAGCATCTCTGAAACCACATTCAAATCTTAAATAAAGTCTCATAAATTAATAACCAATCAATTGTTATCAGTGCTAACATCATAGTTCTGGTTTTTAACTGAAGAAGCTAAATTTGGACTTCAAACATGTTGTTTTAGATCTGATTTCTAACTGAACCTTTTACTGAATGTATGTCAGTGTGTCTGGTAAGAAGTAGGAAGAGCTGTAGACATAAATTTGTGCTGAAGTTACTTGAATTAAGTTTTAGACAAGAAAGAGCCTGAACCTGAAACAATTTCCCTGAAATTCTGCTGTTTTTGCCTCAAAGGCTGGTTATATCCGGATTGATGGCAGCGTTCCGTCTGCAGAGAGGATCCAACTGGTCCATCGCTTCCAGAATGATCCAGACACCCGGGTGGCTATTCTCAGCATACAGGCAGCAGGGCAGGTACACACGCACACACACTTTCTTTTAACAGTTTTTTCTTCACTTCATTTGCATGGTTTTATTTTCTCTAAAGCACTTTCATGCTAATTTGTTACTGAAAGGTGTTTATGGAGCCAAGACATTTTTTTCTACCCAGTCTGTCTCATTTTAATAACAGAAAACTTTTTGCATCAGTACATTCTGGTTTTATTCAAGAACTAGCTGGCCTCACAGCACTGTATCTTCTAACTATGTGCATATTAACTTAATATAAACATTAATATGAATATTATCTGCTCAATGAACCTTAGAAAGCATATTTCAGCTCACTTTGTTCAGTTTAAACTCTTCTGTGATGTATACATAGAAGATTTGTGACTTTGTTTTTGACTTTTGATTTTGCCTCTTCCTCAAACAAGCTGTTTTGCCTTTTATGCTGGGCTCCTGAACAGTTTGATGAGCTGTACTTTGACTCGCCGGTTTATAGTTGGCCATATGCTCGAGCAGGTGCTAGAAAACAAGTGCAAAATGAAAATGCTCCCACAGAGTGAATGGAGAGCTGAGGAAAAAGTGGAGAGGCGAGATAAGGTGATGCTGATTGATGGTATGCAGGAGAATTGAATCAAATCAAGTGCTTGTCATGGAGACATTTGCCAGGCTTTGCATGGGAAATAAAATCTATGACTGCTGCAGCTGTGCTCTGATTCAAATGGTACAGTAACCATAAAAAATAGACACTTATTTTTTTCTTTTTTAAATCCAATGCCCACATGAAATTACATTTGCTCCTTTACAAGCGTTTTTATTTATTTTTTGCTTTTTTTATTTTTATGAAGCATGGGTGCCAGAAAACAGGTGGGAAATGAAACAACTTCTCCTAGAAGGACTGGAGAGCTCAAGGAAAACAGAGAGTGATAAGAGATGCACAAAATGGAAGAGAAGTGTGTGACAGAGGAGGCTGTTGAAGAAAAAAGCTCTTTTGAATTTAACATAAGGTGTTGAGAGGACACTTGACTTGAAACTGTTCTGGTGGACGAGTGGTTTGTGTATATAAGGTTTGGTGGGCAATTGATTGAGTTCTGTATTCTGGTTTGTTTATTTGTGCTTGAAAGAGGAGACAACAGCTCTAACAAGCAGTATCAAGCCCTCCTTATTCTCCTTGGCCAAGACGAATACAATGTTCCATTCTGAGGAAACTTTTAAGGCAGTATATCAATGAGCCAGACATTGACAGATGTAGACATTTTTGCTCTTCTTAAATTTAAAAGGAAGAACCAACTCTAGTGATAAAACTAGCGACGTTTCGGTTCCAAGCAGCTTCTCTGACCTGTAGGCCATGTCTTTGTGTTTTCAGGGACTGACTCTGACTGCTGCGTCCCATGTAGTGTTTGCTGAGCTCTATTGGAACCCTGGTCATGTGAAGCAGGCGGAGGACCGCGCCCACCGTATTGGCCAGACCTCCTCTGTGCATGTACACTACCTCATGGCCAAGGGGACGTTTGACATGGTCATGTGGGGTATGCTCAACAGGAAGGTAGGTAAGCAACATGTTTAAAACAGTACAGGATAAACATTTTGAAGAGTTCTTTCCTCATTTTTACATTTAGATGCTCCTGAGAGCAGTTTCTGCTCATTGTACATGTCTGGTATCATCAATGATTAAGACTTTTTCTATTATAACGCATTACAGCAGAGCTCTCTATGATCAGGTGTCAGTTTATATCTATGTAATAACTGATGTAATGACTAAATAATGTCATAGAAAAGCTATAACAGAACATCTAAAATATTGTTTTTTTGCATTGTCCTTTGCAATGTTTTTCTGTAGCCATTGTCATATACCATGTATCAGGACATAGCCTGAGGCTACTGGGAGCCAGGTGAGAGTAAAGCTTAAGGCTTAAGATTTAAGAAGTATTGTCTCATAATGCATTGTTAAGATGTAACATATTGTACTACTGAAGCAGTAGACACTGAAAGTTAACAAAACATAGTAGTATGTATAGAAATTTGCCAAACTACAAAGGACTGTAGGAGCTGTATGTTTTAGTACACTTTCCAGCACTGAACTCTTTCTTTTGTGAAAGTGAGATAATGACTGATTTGCCGGTATTGACTAGGAAAACGTGACAGGCAGCACTCTGAACGGAAAGAAGGATTATCTGAAGGCAGAGGAGGGAGATAAGGAGAAATGGGACTTTCTGAACTTCGCTCAGGCATGGACCCCGAGTGACGGCACCATTGGAGACACCAAGGATGACAAAGAGGGCATCTTCTTCTCTCATGTAATGCTCAGTTTTTAAAACTAAAACATTTATTCAAACTTTATAAACTTTATACAGGCATTTAAAGTCACACACACATGTTTAACAGGCTGATAATTACTTCAAGTAACAAGAGTTGTTGAAATGGAGGAAACTGGCAAGAGCCCAAACCAAAACACCAGAACTGAGCTAAAAAGTGGTGACACTGTCCTACCTCACCTTCTTCCACAAAAGACTGAATATCTGGGGGCCCCGAGTGGCTCAGGAGGCTAAGACACTGACACTATGACCAGAGGATCGCGAGTTTGAGTCCCAGTCATGCTGTTTGCCATCAACAGCCAGGGCCCAAGAAAGCAAAAATTGGCCGTACTCTTTCTGGGTGGGTAGATGGTGCTTGCACTCTCCCTATCACTCACATATTGCAATGTCCTCGTGCGTCTACTGATTGGTCAATTCCAAACTAGAGACCCTGCACTTTCCTCTGAGCGCATTGGTTCCCCAGAGATGGTGTATCAAGCGGTAGTTCAAAAAGAGGAGGTGGCTGTATCACACGCAACGGAGGAGGCATGTGCATGTCTTCACCCTCCTAGAGTCAGAGACAGTGCAAAGTGATGGGGAGAGCCTTTAATGGGTTGGGTTAATTGGTGACTACCACATTGGGAAAGGGAAAAAAAATGGCAAAAAAGTATTTAAAAAAAAAAGAAGAAGAAGATGACTGAATATCTGGAGCAGCAACTTTTGTGAATTGTATCAGTGCCCAAATGACTGGAATAAATGACTTTTCATTTTTGTTTGATTTTAAAAAAAACTTGAATAACTTGAATTAACTTGAATTTTAGAACTTTTTCCAAATGTATTGTGATTTAACTGTCCAATTCAATAAAAAAATGTTTTCTCAGGGAAAAAAAATAACTAAAACACTGAAGCCTTTTCTTACAAAGATAAGCATCCAAGCCCAGGTACATTTTGCAAAATCCAAAGTGGAGCATAGTGGTGGCAGTTTTTTCACTTCCTATTTTAAGTCAGATTTGGCACAAAACCTTCAGGCCTCTGATAGAAAGATTAAAATTATTTTCACTGTTTGGCTTAACAATGACTACAAACCTCCACATCAACAAAAAAATGGATTTACTAAACGAAGTTCTGAAATGGCCCAGCCAGAACTCAAACCTGACTCCAACTCTGTTAGGTGATGTGAAGAGGGCTGTACACAGAATGTGCCTGTGCAGTCCTACAGATTTGAAGTACTTTTGTAAAGAAAGCAAAAGAACACCAAGTCAACATGTGCCATGCTGATTTCTCATGCCATGCTGATAATCAGATCGACTGGATGATGTCATAAAATCACAAGGTGCTCCAACAAAGTATTACTTTCAGGATGTACATATTTATGCAACCATGTTATTTTACATTTTGTTTTAATTTGAGTTGAATTGTACAGATAATAAGTCACACTTAAGGTGGTAAAAAATCAAAATCACAAAAATGTGTCATTTTAACAGATGTCTACATGTTTTATATATTCACTGGATGTAAATATTGAGGTAAAATATACATATTTAAGCTCAGATTTCTGGGGCAATATTTCAGCTGTTTACTGATATTGGTGTTTTTTTCTTCCTGCAGTTTGAAAAAGACAAACAGCATGACATCCGTACCTTTTTCTCTCCTTCCGCGGAAAAAGACAGGAAGAGGAAAAGAACCGCTGATTCTTTAGCCCCCACCTCTCCTCTTGCCCTGTCACATGACCAGCCAGGTGCCAGTCAAAGTCCTCACAGCCTGAGCCCTGATTCAGCCGCTCAGGAAGATGATTTCTGCCCTCAGGTGAAGCGAGTAAGGCAAGCTAGTCCACTGTCCCAATGCAGCAGGGGGAAAAGGAGCCCCTTGACACCCCTGAGTACCCCCCGCAGGATCTCAGCAGGGCTGCAGGTACCCCGTCACAGCCAGAAATGGAGCTGCGGGGTGTGTACCTTCTCCAACAGTGGCTTGCTGCTTCGCTGTGAGATGTGTGAGACTCCTCGAGCCCAGAAAGGTACACATGAGCAAACACAATCTGTCATATGAACAGAGACAGTTGCACATGAAGTTCATTGTTGAGTTCTGAAGATACATGACTGTGTGCACAAAACTTAATGCATACAATCACTTATACCTGCACACACATACAGTAAACTGTCCAACTAATAACTGCTGTGCTATGCACAAAAATAATGAAATGAGAATATTGCTGTCATTATGAAATGTCTCCAATATGAATACATTCAGATTCTGACTTGAAGATATCATTTTGTAATTAATACAATGTATACATTTATTAATAATATTTTCTCATTGAACATTTGATCACTTTTCAAACACAGAATTATTAGTAGCAATATTCATCGTTTGAAAATATAGATAGGTAGATTAGATAGTTAGTTAGTACTTTATTGATCTCTTTAGTAGGTTCCTTCAGGGAAATTAAGGATTAAATATGTATATTTTCTAAATTTCCTACATTTAAAATTCAGACTTTTTAATGAATATAAGGACTGGTTTATAGGTCTGGCAGTATACACATAAACATTTTATCTGCCTTGTGACACAGAATAGATGCTCATGGATTGCGTCGTGCATACTTCCAAAATCTCATCTCAGTGTTGTTGAGATGTGCAGTAAGGGATTGCTGATTGACCAAAACATTAGAAAAACATGGTGCGTATTAATTTATGGAGAAAGATTACAAAAAATATGACTAATACATTATATGGTTTACTGTCATTTTTTTATTCTGGCTGCCTCACATCATTCATGTTATGTATTTGATGACCACAAACAATGTCCACACATGGTTACAGGCTATAAATGAGCCTTATGTCAGAGCCCAACAGTTCAGGAGGTCAAATATGTGAGGCCTACTGATGTATTTTTGTCCAGCCACAACATACAATTGGACACTTGGATTATAGTCAGTAAACCACCTCACAAAGACAACGAGATTCACAAATTCCCACACTAGAAATAATGAACATATTGGGAAATTTAGTGACTGGAAGTAGTCACTGCATCTAGCAATGCTTTCTTTATCATGTTGTTAGCTTACAAGATTTTAATGTGAACTTATTTAATTAAAATATTTAATGAGAAAATAATGTTACCTTTGTTACTTTTTGAATGCTGTGACTGCACATTTGTGCATTTTTGAGCTGCTACTCTGATGCATGTTTCTTCTACAGTAAAGATACACAGTAAAGCAACTTGTGCACCAATAGTGCTCTCTGCTAGAGAAACAGACTCATGTATCATGTTTCTTCTACAGTAAAGCAATTTGTTCACCAGTAGCGCCCTGCTAGACTCTGTACCATATGAATGTGCCATGTTCAAATGTGGTATATACTCCTGCTCTGGTGCATGTCTCTTCTAAAATAAAGACACACAGTAAAGCAACTTGTGCACCAATAGTGCTGCTCTCTGCTGCAGAAATGTTAGACTCTGTACTATGAACATGCAGTGTGCAAATAGTCTATGTTCTAGTGCACATTTCTTCCACAGTAAAGTAACTTGTACACTAACTGCACCTTCTGCTGGATAAAGTTTACACTTCTGCATATGAACATGCTGTCAGCCTGTGCTTTAAAAACCTCTGCTCTGGTACATGTTTCTTCTACAGTACAGCAACGTGTGCGCCAATAGTGCTCTCTGCTGCATATGACTGCAGCATATGATTGTGCCATTTGCATGTGCTGTACATACTCCTGCTCTGGTGCACATTTCTTCTACAGTAAAGCCACTTTTTGCTCAAATAGCAAACTCTAATGGGAAAAAAAAATTAACAACTCCTTTGTTTTTACAGCAATTAGGCACTGAAGCAATATGTGAAATACAGAAATTCAGACAGTGGGCAAACAGCCATCCAAGACTCTAACACAATCTGATGGCTTATTAGTATCCAACCACAACCCACTGTTATAAAAGTAAAAAGGCAAAGAAAAATACAAAGCATGCACATATGATTTAATTTTCAGTCCTTGCCAGTTCTTTGCCAGTTTTCTGTCTCAAAATCTTCACCTTTAAAACATCATCTTGCTTGGCAATCATCACCAGTATCTGATTACATCACCCTATCACCCATGCCTAACACATACACACCCACACACACTTCTGTCACTCAGGTCCTCTCTAACAGGAAGACAGTTATGCTCCCTAAGGTCTCCTGACTACTCCCGGGGAAAGGGGGGGAACGGAAGGTGTGAATGTGTAAAAATGGCTTGTTAGTGTGACAAGAGCAATGTGAAGGACTGAGCAGTATCATTCCACACCGAGTGTAAATCTCTGACCCTGTGCTTTAGCTTGAGGGGACCTAGGATTTGGAACTTAATCCCAACCAATAGGCTCAGGTAGTATAGTGGATTGTCCCCTAAACACCGGTTTGGCATTTTAATCCCAGACTGTTCCTGTGCAGAAATTAAATGCTATTGAGCAAGGCACCTAAACCCTAAATGCTCCCCTGACATTGCAGTAATGGCTGCCTACTACTCCAAGTGTGTTCACTGCTCATGGATGTGTTAAAGTCAGTGTTATTAATGTCTTCTATAATAACTTCTATAATAATTCATATTTTCTGACTGATGAAATGCTCTCACGGCTAGTATAGCTTTCTACAGAATTGGCTGAGCTATGCTACTTCCTAGCATACCACCCAGGTATAGTCATCCACGTTAAATCCTCACCTCAATGTTTGTTTCTGGTGCTGGATTATTAACGGGTTGTGTTTAAAAAGTAAAAACAAAAATGGTTCTTATTACATAAATGGAGGATAAATTTGAATCACTTGGCAAAAATCATCAAATGAATTTAGATCAGTTTGTAGTCATCTCACTACACAGATATTTTCAAGACATGCTTGCTAGCCTCCTGTTAAGCCAATACAGACATGAAATTCTGTGTCAGTGCTGTGACTTCTTCTTTAGGAAATGATTTCACATTTAATCATATTTTTAATCACAACAAAAAATACAGCACATAAAATTTCTGTGGTGTTCACAAGCACTGTGTCAAACTAATATTATATACATTACTAATATTTATATAAATAACATATATAAAATAAAACAAGATGATAAAAGTAACAATATCACCATGCTTATCAAAAACATCTAGAACCGTAACCCCATTATCATGATATGTGTTGTATTACCAGATTCTTGCAAATACACAGCCCTAGTTAACACACCACTAATAAATATTGTAGTCCTGAGGGAAGATTGTTGCCGAATTCTTAGCTGTTTTTCATCAGATTGGCTGTTTTCCATTAGTTCTTTCCTGTCAAGTGTTGTTCACATTTACATGTATTTATTTTTACCATGACGGAGTCTTGTGAGTAAATTAAAGTCAGTGTTGCTGTAAAGTGAGCAGATGGTGGCTGTCAGCTTATTGGTGTTGAAATTTTAGATGTGAAGTATTTTCTTCACACCAGATGTGTCTGTTGTTAAAATACATGGTCCCATACATCAGTGCTTTATAATGGACAGGTTTAATAAAAATGACTGGAACTTAAGGTTGTCTGGTACTATCAGCCGGCTGTATGTATGTACTGTATGTATTAGTGGTGCACCGATCATGACTTATTATTATTCATATTTAATTAAAAACATAAAATAATGAAAATGTCTAAAATGAATTATGTAATTCACATGGATGTTTTTTGTGTTTAATGTGTCATTGGCTATAGACACTGAAACACTTCACATTTCCTCTGGTAATTGTGAGACGCTCCCTAACACTGCAGCTGCTGGAGCACAAACACAAAGCTAAGCGGCTGTATTCTGGCTTCATCTAACAAGTGTAGTTTAGTAAAGATTAAGATTCACCTTTTTGCCAATGTGATTTGCACACAACTGAATTTGACACATTTAACCCATTCATGCAGTGAACACACTAGGTTCTGAGAATTTGTGCCTAAAGCTGTGGGCAGCCCTTATCCACCCATGTCCAGGGAGCAGTTACAGGGTTAGGTGCCTTGCTCAAGGGCACTTCAGTCATGTCCTGTCTGGGTAACGAACCGGCAACCTTCCAGTCACAAGACCAGATCCTTACCACTAGGTCATGGCTGCCCAAAGGTTGTGCTTGTAGTTTGTTGTCTTCTTCCATTTCACCACCAAATTGTAACTGCTGGTGAATCAGTGTTTTGTTAACTGGTGAAGAAAAGCACAATTCTGAATGTTAAACCAGTATTAAACTAACTTTACTGCACTCTGACTCAGACTGTACAAAAACATCATTTCTCATGATCAATTATTTAGCTTTTTCACTTAATTGGCTGAACACCAAAAGTGCTGTTTTGACCATTTTTAGCTAAATAATTTCGGTTGCCAAATATTCAGTGCATCCCTAGTTAATATGTCCTTTCCTACATTTCAGACCGTTTCATTAAAATAATTTGCTTAAATTCTCAATATGATATCAATATTGGCCACCATGAGTTGTTTATCTGTTGTTGTGACCATAAATGTTGGTGTGTCTCATGGAAAACCCAGTTATAACAGGCTGAGTGAACAGTAGCACATTTCCAATGCTTTCTGCTTCTGGTTACAGTATAAATAACATTATTTGATCTCTAATTAGACAAACCATCATTCATAAATCATTAATGAGAAATGACTTACCTTTTTAAATAATATGAATGAACTTAACTGCCAAAACAAAGCCAAAGTAATGAACAACCAGCAATTTAACACAATATGTATACTGTTTGTCATTTATGTCATAAAATTGAATTTAAAAACACTAAAAAATCAGAATAACTTGCATATTTTGAACAACAATCTTATCCAACCCTCACTCAAGCACACACACACACACAATCAAGCAGACATGAATGTGTGTATATGTGAAAAGCATTCAACTTTGATAAAGATCCAGCTTGCACATTGTGTTGCCTGATTCTGTTTCAGGGTATTAGGAGCGTGTCTGCTGTGTAGGTTCAGCACTTTTAAATAGCATGTGATTCAGTCTGTAATGACCTTATTCATTATTTCAGTGATATACTCAAACACGCAGATTTTCCCCATTTTAATAAGCTCCTTTTATTCGTGCATTATTGGAAAGAAACAGACCCTTAATTATGACATTTATCTCCATTCTTCTCAGCGTATGTGTTCTGCTCCAAGAATTACCCAGTAGAAGGAATTACACAATAGAAAGTTTGCTTTGATTACAGCAATTCATGCAAAGCACCTACACACAGCTCCTTTTTTCACACTTCTTTAGTGTGAGTAATGTTTGATCTTGAATCATTACACAAGCATTGCTTACATCTCGCAAACCACACATACACAAACTCATGCTTTCTCCAGGTTTTCACGCCATTGCTTTTCTTTTCCTTGCGTCAGTTGAAAAGGAGAATAGGCTCTGACCAATAGATGATAGTCAAAGGTTAACAGACATTGTGATGATGAGCCAGTATTATGATGTGCCCTTAACTCCAGCCTTCACAAAACTAAGACATTCAAGCTTTCCTGGCATGAACCTGTCATTGAATTTCATATTTACTTTCACATTCATTTCTCGTTGTTGGAAACATTACATTTCAAATACATTTCAAGACCAATTTGTCTTTTTCTTTGTGAAGAGTGCTTTTCAGTGAAGAAGTTACACCGTAGTCACTTTGCGAATGCTAACAGGCTAGCTAGTTACTCTGTGTCAAGAACTAAAAATTAAAGCAGCATTTTGCGAGAATTAATATTTTTTGCTCTTGGGCTCCCCCTTGAGTGCTTTTCAGTACAGTTCCATTGCAGATTGCAGTCACTTTGCAAATGCAACCAGGCTAGTTTGCTAGTCTGCATCATGCACTAACAAAAAAAATGTAATCATAATTGTTTAAGAATTTTCATTTTTTGCTTTTGTGCTCCCCCTAGAGTTATGGAGTAATGCACTGTTATAAATACAGATCACGTTGTGAGCCCCATCATGGAGAGTATGACAATAGACTTGGCTTGGTGGCTAGCACGTTCACTTCTCAATGCTGAGGTCTTTGGTTGAAGTCCCCATCTGGGTGTAGTTTCAGTGTTGTCCATGTGTCTGTGTGGTTTTGTCCAGGGACTCTGGTTTCCTCACACAATCCAAAAACACAGAGATCAGGTGAATTGGCTACTCTAAATGACCCTGATGTGTGTGAATGAATGTGTATATCTGAGTGTATATGAATGTGTGTATGCCGGGATATGGTATCCTCCTAGTGTTGAATGCAGCCCTCCTTGTGGACGGTCACTTCTGGTTGAGTCGCTGTGTATGATTGGCTGCCACTTCTCACCGGTGTGTGTGTGTGCTTGGGTTCTAAGTGTGTTAAAGGACAGTGCTGATTGTAAAACTTCCTTGGGTATTAGAAAGGTGCTATATAACATTAATTCATTCAGCCTAACGTTGCTAAACTTAACTCCCCCAGGAGTGTGTTTCCCAAAAGCATCATTGAACAACTACCGAAGTTCAGTTGTATCGAGTCGATCATTTTGAACACTGTCTTTTCAAGCTTACTGTGATGGCTGCTCAATGATGCTTTCAGTAAATGCCATCCAGCTCTCCTGCTCTCTGTCCATTCTCAGCAGCTCCAGACCGACCACAGACCTCGAATGACCTCTAAAGCTTTTATAACACTCAATGGTTAGAGCGTTTGTTTTCATAAAACCATCACATTTCAATTTACTCAGCTTTCTTTTATTTACTTCTATGTAACCGATGAGAAATTACATTGTTTGTTACCACATAAACATGTTACACTTAAAAGATAACTGGAAAACAACTGATCAGTTTATCTCGCATGATTCTTATTATCTAAAATAATGGTGATTAGGGGATTAGTAATAATCGTGACAGCCCCAATCCTAGACATGAGCACACTGGATTCAGAAGGTTTGCTCACAAATGCTGTCTAACAAACTGTTATGTAGTCTGAAGGATGCCTCTGGCTTCATCTGGGGAGGAAGGCATGTGTTGAGGTGGTTTCAGGACGTCTTGTTGTGGTGGAGCAATATCTGCTTACAATACTATAAAGTACAAAAGAGGCTGACTTTCAGGTTACAGAGACACATGTTTACAACACAAAACTATACCAAAGGAGACCTAGCTGACCTCCAATCAGCTTTATTATCCATATACCTGCCAACACTCCTGCGGGAGTCTCCACATTTTTAACTCTTTCTTTAGTTCTGTTTACATTTGGTCATTTCTACTGTTTCTCAGTTACTCTGAGGGTTATGTGTTGTGGTACCTGGCCACCAAACCCAAGGTGATACTCAAGTGGCCCTGATGTGTGAGCTGGGCACAGGGACTTTCTTAGGGACATCATTAAGTCTCAAGACATTGAGCATCGTTTTGCTACCGTTTTCAGGGTTTAATATGTTTTGCCTAAACTGTAAAATCCTCTGAAACTGTAAAAAAAGTGACACATCTAAACCTATTTCATCAGATCTTCTCAGCTGCCATCCTTGAGTGTTCACCCTTTTAAATTCATCTTTACCTTTGGTCAGGGGTGCACTAGGGAAGTCGTGATTATTAATAGGGATTCACTTAAATGAACATTTTTGGCTGAAACCAAACACATTGAAACATTTGGCTGCATAATGAACACAGTTCTATATTTCTATAAATCATTAATCAAAATGGCTAAATAAACTATTTTCCAAAAGAAGTCGTGTACATAGTCAGGAATGACTGTCTGTACTTTAATAAGTTGGTTTGAAATCATTAGTATTAATAAGATAAATTTAATTGATTGTTCTTTTATTTTTGTGTATAAAATAAATGTTAGACAGTAATATATGAATATGTATGAAGTAAATGTCTAAAATGAATGATGTAAGTCACATGGATGTTTTTGTGTGTTTAATGTGAGTGTCATTGGCTACAGACACTGAAATGCTTCTCATTTCTTCTGGTAATTGTAAGACATTCCCTAACACTGCAAGCCGCTGGAGCACAAACACAAAGCTAAGAGGCTGTATTCTGGCTCTATCATAATGTCCTAAAAGGTAACAGTGACATCATTGTTCTATTTTATCACTTATTTATTTACAAACCGGATTCCAAAAAAGTTGGGACGCTATACAAATTGTGAATAAAAACTGAATGCAATGATGTGGAGATGGCAAATGTCAATATTTTATTCGTAATAGAACATAGATGACAGATCAAAAGTTTAATCTGAGTACATGTAACATTTTAAGTGAAA
>BRDA01008935.1:0-15843 GCA_036984385.1 Crenuchus spilurus
ATAAAATATTGACATTTGCCATCTCCACATCATTGCATTCAGTTTTTATTCACAATTTGTTTAGTGTCCCAACTTTTTTGGAATCCGGTTGGTATTAATAATAACTTTTTATATGTGAAACATAACACATGAGCTTACAAAATATATATAGAGTATAAAAATGAGAAAAACTTGATTAAAACTGATGAAAAACAGCAAAAGAGATCTAGTGAAAACAAGAAAATCACAAATCTGGCCTCAACATAATAGTGTGAAATCATAATCATGGCCTGGCTGTTGTATAGCATTGAATTTTGAGTGTGTGAACTGTTAAACACAGGCTGTTGTGTCTGGACTTCATCACGTTATTCTAGTTCTCTACTTTAACCCAAACCAAAGCGGTCCCTCTCAGTCATTCAGATGCAAATACTCACCGAGCTTAATGAGCCTGAATAGCTGTGCAGAACTAATTGAGGTCATTAGTGAGTTAAATAGAGATTTAGGTCAAACGGTCTGAAACGACAGTCTGTGTTTGTTTAGAGGCTCAGGTTTTGTGTTTCTGCTTTCTTGGTTCACCTTTAAAGCAGTAGTTTCCCTCCCTCACTTTCACCATGTAGTCAATCAGCTGAGCAGTGCTTGGCCCCCTAAGATTGCTTCTGAGGTTTAGCTCTGGAGCTCCATAGTGCAA
The DNA here is from genome assembly GCA_036984385.1 of Crenuchus spilurus. Classification (NCBI taxonomy): domain Eukaryota; kingdom Metazoa; phylum Chordata; class Actinopteri; order Characiformes; family Crenuchidae; genus Crenuchus; species Crenuchus spilurus. The sequence goes on from BRDA01008935.1 coordinate 668, forward strand.
GCTAATAGCCACCAATTAGCATGTTAAGTCATCACACACTGTCTCAGTCAAGATGTTCTCTCTCTCTCTCTCTCTCCCTCTCTCTCTCTCTTTCTCAGGTGACCTCTCTTGGCGTGTTCACCTTCAGCCTGTGTGCTCTCAGCATTGACCGCTTTCACAGGCTGACCGGCGCCCCCTCCAGGCCACCGCAGCAACAGCAGGTGGAGTCGTGCGGTTCTATCGTGGCTAAGCTCTCTGTTATTTGGCTTGGTTCACTGGTTCTAGCTACTCCAGAGTTGCTTCTCTGGCAGATGGACACTGAGATTTCGGTCATTTCCGGTCTGCCGGTGGACTCCTGTGCTCGCCGGCCTTCTCTGTCATTACCCGAGGCTGTTTATTCTCTGATTTTGACTTATCACGAGGCTCGTATGTGGTGGATATTCGGCTGTTTCTTCTGCTTGCCCGTACTGTTTTCTTTCGCCTGCCGGCTCCTCACGAATCACATGGTCGAAGAAACTGCCAAACAAACACGCCCATCATCGTCTTCATCCTCTTCGTCTTCTTCATCCTCGCTGAAGAAGAAGAAGCGAGGTCAGGGGGATCAGCTAAGCCGCATGCTGACCATGCTAACGGCCGTTTACGGTTTATGCTGCCTGCCCGAACACGCCTGGACCATCGGCCTAGCCTATGCTAGCATGCAGGTCAGTAAAACCACGCTGGCCCTCTTATTTCTGATTGGTCAGTTTCTGATGTTCACTCGAGCCGCGGCCACGCCACTACTGATTCTCCTAGCTAGCCGTTCTCTAGGCCGAAGCTTTGTAGATTGTTGCTGCTGCTGCTGTGAAGAGTGTCTGCCAGATCGAGCTCCATCGTCATCTTCGTCATCGTCTTCTTCTACTACTGCAACTGCCATGTCCTCCTCTCCTTCCTCTCCAACTTCAGTAAACGAAGAGAAGCTGCAGATTGTATCCGGAACAACACCAGCCTCCATCTTCTTCGATAAAGTGAAGGATAGCTCTGCAGAGATGGCCATCGGGACTCCATGCTGAGTGAACAAAATGCAATGAATGGAGCCTTGCTTGAAGTGATAGACTGAGGACAAATCAAATGTACATTTTCTTTTTTTTTTGTACAAAAGTACACCGGAAGTTTAATGTCTTAAGTGTGGTTCTTTACTTTTACACTGGAGCTACACTGGAGCTAATAAGTAATACAAGCTTATATATATCAGTGAGCATTAACATGATAAATCACTGATGAGCCAAGACTTGACATTGTAGTTAAGACAGCTGGAGCCGAGTCTGAATTAAGACCAAGACCAGGACACACTGAGTCGGAGTCAAGACCTAGACGAGGACACTGTGCATAGAGTCAAGACCTACACTTTTAGTAGTTGAGTCCAAGTCAAGACCAATACTTTTTGTAGTCGGCCCCGAGTGGCTCAGCGGGCTAAGACGCTAACACTATGACCATCGACAGCCGGGGCCTGAGAGAACAAAAATTGGCCGTGCTCTCTTTGGGCAGGTAGATGGTGCTCTCTCCCCATCACTTTCACACTACAATGTCCGCTGGCTCAAGCGTCTACTGATTGGTCCATCAGAGCTGGGGATCCTGCGCTTTCCTCCGAGCGTGTTGGCTCCCCAGTGACGGTGTATCAGCGGTAGTTAGAAAAGAGGTGGTGGCTGCATCACACACAGCGAGGAGGCTTGTGCTTGTCTTCACCCTCCTAGAGTCAGGGACAGTGGAAAGTGATGGGCAGAGCCCCCTAGCGAATGGGATGGGTCAGTTGTCTACTACTACATTGGGAGGGGGAACAATTGACAAAATACTATAAATAAAATGTAAAAAAAAAATAATAATAGTCAATAGTTTTTGTAGTCAAGTCCTAATCAAGACCAATAATTTTAGTAGTCAAGTCTAAGGCAAGACTAAGACTTTTAGTAAAGAAGTCTGAGTCATGACTTTTAGAAGTCAAGTCAGAGTCAAAATTAAGACTTTTTTTAGTCAAATCTGATTCAAGATTGAGACTACTAAGTCTCATTACTTTTGTTTCTAATTAATGTTTCCTCCCACAGACATTTTGGACAACAATTTCTAAGTCCACCTCACTTCGAGACTGAGACAAGACTGAGTCTAAATGAGGTTGAGGACAAGACTAGACTGAGACTTATGAACTTGAGACTGAGACTGAACTCAAGTACAACCATACTCTTTCCTGACTCTATAAAATACAGTTATCTGAAAATATAGACTACACAATGCTATTGTTGTTAGCTATATGCTAATGTACTTTAGTCAGAGGCAGCTGGCACCTAAGAGAAGCAGACCTAGGACCACCAGTTTGATTCCCTGAACAATAGGACATGGGTGAAGTGCCCTTGAACATGGCACCAACCCAAACTGCTCCCCTGGTCCCACGGATGATGAGCCTGCCCACCCCTCTGTGCAAGTGTGCTTGCTAGTACATGTGCGCATACTAATGTGTGTTCACAGCATTGGTGGGATAAAGTTGTGGTTTGCGTAGCACTGTGTTTCTTCTTCTTCGTTCTTTATACACAACAGAATCAGGTCATAATACTATAAGAGAATACTGATCATCTGTACACAGTGTGTGCATGCAGTTAGCATGCTAATTGCTAATTAACTTTCATTGCTGCATTAGCATCGTACACATCATACATGGGGTAGCCATGGCCTGTTGGTCTTGTGACCAGAAGATTGCCAGTTCAGTCCCCATGCAGGTTATGACTGCAGTGCTCTTGAGAATGGTACCTAACCCCAAACTGCTCCACGGGTGCCGTAGAAAGTGCCCGCCCATCCCTTCAGGCCTGTGTGTGTGTTTTTCTGCACAGTTGGGTTGCACTCATTGCTGACACTCTGGAGCAGATCAGCATGGACCTATTGGCACTAAGCCTAATGCCAGGTGTGGGCTAGAGGGAGCTGTGGAACTGTGTCCTAAGGAATGATGGTGCCCCATCCAGTACTTTTGGAAGAAGTTGTAGAGTTGGGCATGAGGTTAATGATGTCCTGACCTTAATAACACACTTGATGTTCTAACAAAAGAAGGATAAACTTATGACCCTTGATTTCAGAAGAAAAAATGAATGGGCAGGTATCCTAATAATTCTGTCCATATTGTGTAGCTCCAGTGTAAATCTCCAGGCACTGAACATACTCGTTGGCTATATTTGGGATAAAAAGGAACATTATTTCATTTTTTGTGCTAAACTATCACTTCAACATCTAAGACTCTTTTCTGACAGTCACTGAAACTGAAGTACCTCTGAATCAAGTAACAATAGTGTACCATCTCCAACAGGACTGAGCTCAGCTCTGTAAGACTCTGTGGCCTGTGTGGTGACCGTCTCTAATATGAATTGATAACTATATATTCCATGTTTTTATGGCAAATATATATCTGTACTATATGCTGTAAATGTGTTCTAGATTAGGTAGCATTCTGAGACACAGTGAACCATGTAATGTGCTGTCCATTTGATCAGAAACTCGTCTCTTGTAGCTCCGCCCACTGACCACTTTATCAGAAACTTCTCTCTTGTAGCTTCACCCACTGTTAACTTTATGAGGAAGCCCACTCTTGTAGCTCCACCCACTGACCACTTCATCAGAAACTTCTCTCTTGTAGCTCCACCCACTGTTAATTTTATCAGAAACTTTTTTGTAGCTCCACCCACTGTTAACTTTATCAGAAACTTCTTTCTTGTAGCTCCACCCACTGACCACTTTATCAAAAACTTCACTCTTGTAGCTCCACCCTCTGACCACTTTATCAGAAACTTCTTTCTTGTAGCTCCACCCTCTGACCACTTTCTCAGAAACCCCTCTCTTGTAGCTCCACCCACTGACCACTTCATCATAAACTTCTCTCTTGTAGCTCCACCCACTGTTAATTATATCAGAAAGCCTCTCTTGTAGCTCCACCCACTGTTAACTTTATCAGAAACTTCTTTCTTGTAGCTCCACCCTCTGACCACTTTATCAGAAAGCCCTCTCTTGTAGCTCCACCCACTGTCAGCTTTATCAGAAACTTCTCGTTTGTAGCTCCACCTAGTGGCCACTTTATCAGAAACCCCTTTTTTGTAATACCCACTACTGTCTGCTTTATCAGAAGCCCCTCTTTTGTAGCTCCACCCACTGTTATTTTTATCAGAAAGCCCTCTTTTGTAGCTCCACCCACTGTTAACTTTATCAGAAACTTCTTTCTTTTCGCTCCACCCCCTGTTAACTTAATCAGAAATGTCTTTCTTGTTGCTCCACCCACTGTTCACTTTATCAGAAAGTCCTTTCTTGTAGCTCCACCCACTGTCAGGGTAGGTGTGAGGTGTGGGTTTCTGATAAAGTGACCAGTAAGTGTAATCTCTTGAATGCTGTGTTAGTGAGTTAGCGCTGGGTTAGATTTAAAGCCCTGATCAGAAACAGTTCGCTGACCAGTGTCCAGCACCACGGCACTGTTCTGTTCTTTCTTCTTCTTCTGTTTGCTCACTCGCTCGTCTGTCTGACCCTTCGGAGGAGGACCAATGACCTTTGCTCACCCTTATAATTGCTTGCCTTTCTGTTCTTGGTCATTATTCATTATTCTAATTCACCATTCATCACTCAGACACAGCTGTGGGAATTTTCTTTAGTCCGGGCACTGTTCTGAGTCACCACTCCATCACTGGGCGATCCGTTTCTTCTCCAAATAGTTTCACAGGGAAGTTAGGGATAGAGACATGTTATATGAAAATTATCCATGATTTTTATTATGTGACCAATGAAAACAAGCTGGTCACAGTTTTTAAATCAAATGTGAGTAAAATTGTAGTTTAAATGTAAATTAACTCTTAAAAGAAGTCCATCTTCATTACCATTAACAACTATGGAGATATTGAATTATTTTGATAAACACCTCTCAGCCACTTTACGGTGAATTAAGGTTCAGATTAATGTGACATCATCCAGCTTTCACATAAAAAACTGAGACCACATAAAACTATAATTAGGGCCCTATTTGTTTAATAAAAAATATTCAATAATTTCACATTCCTAGTATCTCAATTATCACAGATTTCATAGATTTTAAAAGTGTTACATTTCTTAGCAGTTGCTAAATAAAACTTGAATAGAATGTGCATTATAAGTGCAGCCTTGAAAACATTGTCTTTCTCACAGTTTAATTCATATTGAACCTTTTTCCATCACAATACAGTTTACAGTAATCAATACAAAGAGAGAGAGAGAGAGCTCATGATCTAGAGTCACTCCAGCTGTGTAGAGTGTGGGTGAAGATCTCTCTCAGGAAGTCTAGCAGCTACAGTGTATCACCTTGTTCAGTGACAAACAGCTCACTCAACCCAGGAAAATAGTGCCCACAAGTCTAATATTTCACCTCACATAGTTATGTGAATCCAAACGATTAATGTCTACATACTACCTGTGAATTTGATACGGCCCTAATTACGATTCATCAGCAGTTGTTTTGCAGGAAAGTATGTAAGTAAGTAAAACAATGTAATGTGATGAAATCAAGCTGCTGGCAGCAAAATTTACATTATTTTAACACATTTTCATTTTATCAAAATGTGCGTAAAGTTAATGTAAACTTACTCATTGTCATGATTAGCAGAACACTTCATTTTATATTCGTTGTCTGAAGAAAGGGTCAATCCACACTATGCTGGATATCCATCCGATTCAAACTTGAAATACTTTTTTACATTGTTATTTTTTAATTAATAATTGCTTTTCTTAACAATGAAGTGACATTAAACTGGAGACAAAAAAACATGACTGTTCATCATTTACACCGTTTTACACAATTTTACAAAATTAACAGAATTTTTTTAACATTTACACAATTTTACAGAAATGTACACAATTTTACACAATATTAGAGAAAAGTACTGACATGTATACAATTTTAAATAAATATACACAATTTTACACAATTTTAGAGAAAAGTGCTGAAATGTATACAATTTTACAGAAATGTACACAATTTTACACAATATTAGAGAAAAGCACTGAAATGTATACAATTTTACAAAAATGTACACAATTATACACAATTTTAGAGAAAAGCACTGAAATGTATACAATTTTACAGAAATGTACACAATTTTACACAATATTAGAGAAAAGTACTGAAATGTATACAATTTTACAAAAATCTACACAATTTTACACAATTTTAGAGAAAAGTACTGAAATGTATACAATTTTACAGAAATGTACACAATTTTACACAATATTAGAAAAAAGTACTGAAATGTATACAGTTTTACAAAAATGTACACAATTTTTGATAAAAGTACTGTAATGTATACAATTTTACAGAAATGTGCACAATTTTACACAATATTAGAGAAAAGTACTGAAATGTATACAATTTTACAAAAATGTACACAATTTTACACAATTTTTAGATAAAAGTACTGTAATGTATACAATTTTACAGAAATGTACACAATTTTACACAATATTAGAGAAAAGTACTGAAATGTATGAAATTTTACAAAAATGTACACAATTTTAGATAAAAGTACTGTAATGTATACAATTTTACAGAAATGTACACAATTTTACACAATTTTAGATAAAAGTACTGTAATGTATACAATTTTACAAAAATCTACACAATTTTACACTATTGTAGAGAAACGTACTGAAATGTATACAATTTTACAGTCATTTAAACAATTATCCCTAATCAGTCAAGACATGTTTGGAGTCCAAAGGTTGCTTCTTTTTTGACTTTACACAGCACAGACATTACAAACATTTCTTGAAATGTGCATCACTGTCAAGCTGCGCAAAAATTATGCTGCATTAAACCCACAGCATGAATGTTTTACTGTGTAAAGCCAGCTTAGATTAGAACTATAGCTGATTTTATGAGTTTTGACAGATTTACTGAGTTTTGCTTGATGATACTGATGTGATCTTAGCTAGAACATTACTTTAAGAATGTATTTCTTTCTAATTAAGAATTTTTAGAATTTTCAGAGAAGATCCGTGAGAGTTACAGATGTACTAACAGTGTTTATCATAGCAGAAAGTGAGGATTTGAAAGTCTGGCTGTAATACACTCACTCACCACGTCATTATATGCACATACTGTATCTGCACTCATTGTCCATTTTAGCTCTACTGAGCATACAGGTGCACTTTGTAGTTCTACAATTACAAACTGTAGCCATTTCACCTGTTCTTCAATGATCAGGACCCCCACAGAGCAGCTATTATTTTGGTGGTGGATCATTCTCAGTGACACTGATGGGGTGGTGGTGTGTATTGAGTAGATCAGGCACAGCTGGAGATTAAACAGTATCCACTCACTGTTCACTCTATTAGACACACCTACCTTGTTGGTCCACCTTGTAGACGTAAAGTCAGAGACAGCAGCTCAGCACAGTTTGCGTTGGTCCTCCAAACCTTCACTGGTGCTCAGAGGATGCTGTTGGCTGGGTCGGTCCAGGAGTGACATTGAGATGTTTAAAAACATCAGCAGATCTACTGTGACTGATCCACTCGTACCAGCACAACACACACTAACACACCACCACCACATCAGTTTCACTACAGTGCTGAGAATGATGTACCACCCAAATAATATCTTCTGTGGTGGTCCTGATCACTGAATAACAGGATGACTGCAGTCAAAGTGCACCTATAGTAATGGACAATGAGTATAAATACAAGGTATGTGTACCTAATGACGTTGCCAGTAAGTGTAAAGAGTTAATCTCAGTGTTTTTGGAGCCTTTTCTGCTGAATTTAATCAAAAGATGCTTTCTGGAGCATCTGCTTTTGCATAAACAGGAACATTCACAGACACAGTGTGAACTTTATGGAGAACACAAATTCCATTCAGAGCATTAACTTTTTCAAACTCCCACACACACACACACACACACACACACAGTGTGATGAGAAGGCTGGTCATTGGCAGGCTGCTGTTCTCAGGCTGATCTGTTGGGTAGTGTTGAGTCGTGTTTGAGGGGGGTTATAACGGCTGTATTGTTCAGCCGCCCCCTCAGAGCCTCTCTCTGGATCTCTGTTTGGGACGGAGGGGCGGTTACTAGGCAACTGTCGTCGCACTCCAGCTCCTAAAGAGCAGGGTTACTAAGCAACTGTCACACCCCGTCTTTCGTCTCGGACCCCAAACAGACGCTCTCGGCTTTTTCAGGGCTTCGCTGGCTGCCATGGACACAGGGGGCTTTCTTAAGTCCTGCCCCCCCCCAACACTGTCCAGATGATTTGGCTCCTACTTTTGTTGTGTGTGAAGTCCAGCTGAAGAAGTGTGCAAGATAATCCCAGACTTCATTACAACCTTAAACACACCCCTAACCCAGCTTCTGCTATGGCAAGGACAGTGTGGAAGCCTGGGCATTACACTAATTTAACTGTAGATAGGACTGGACCAGTTTCTTACATTTACTGCATTGCAGACAGTATGAACTCAAGATAATTCATGTTTTGTCTGGTCAACGTTATTCATCAATGACCTTATCTGCTTATTCTTAATGAGGGTCACGATTAGTCCACTAACCCCTCACAGGGCAGGGCATTACAGAATATCCTGGCAAAGCAGGCCCAGCAAGCACTTAACGTTGTTTAGGTATTGAAACTATGTTTTGCCAAAACGTTTAAAAGACGTTTAATTTTCACCCAGAATGAACATTGTTTTAACATTTGGGAATAACGTTGTCTAAATATTAGGATCTAAACATTCCTAAAACGTTTTCTAGACGTTTAGTAATCATTAAATTCGCTTTTAAAGAAAACCAAACGTTGTTTAGGAGGGCGCCAAATCCATCAATGGGTATATATACACACACAAAGACAATTTAGAGTACCCATTTCACCTGAACTCTATGTGTTTGGACTGTGGGAGGAACACGGGGAGAACGTAGAAACTCCACCCAGGAGGGGACTGAAACCCAAGACTTAAGCATATGAGAGGCAAGCATGCTAACCAGAAATCCATAATGCCGCGTAGTCAACTTCATCTCATTTGTTAATGTACATCCGCTCCTGCATTTCAGGCTTACAACCCATTCAAAACAAAACATTAACCACTTTGTAATGTTAACATTCCTTCTTACAACACTTTTGATACCAAGTGATGAAGTTTTTCAGGTGTTATTTTGTCCCGTTCTTCCTGCAAACGTGGTTTTGTAATATGTGCAGCATGTGGTTTTGCATTGTCTTGTTGAAAAATGTGTGAATGTTCCTGGAATAGATGTCATCTTGAACGCAGCAAATGTTGACAAAAATGTCAATTTCTTCCAATAAACATCTGGAATACTAATTTGTCTGATACGTCTAATACATTTCAACTGTGTGATGGTCCATCCCAGATGCCTCCAAGATGAATAATTAGGAAAATAGGTAGCGACGTTGAAGAATCGTGAGACTGCAAGCTATGAGACAAGCGAGAAAAATTCACCTTCACTCTGAGCTCATATTGGCATTTAATTGGGCATCACTTCCGCTCTCACACTGGACATCAAACATCAGACAATCAAGCTAAAATTAAATCCAGTCACCTACAACCAAATCAGGCTTAATGTGGACTAAAACCACCCAGGCTTAATGTGTCTGTAATGGTCTGTAACATGTCTGTAATGGACTCTCTGTAATAAAGTGTTAAAGCAGTTTGTTTATAGTTTGTCCATAAAGCTCTCAGAGGGTTTGTGGGATGCTGACACTTCTGGGCAGCTGTGAGTTTGGTCTCCTCAGGGAACAGGATGCAAATCTCTCACATGGTCTTCACATGGCCTCTGGTTTCCACAGTAACAGTTATGGGATGTGCTGTGGTATGATGTGTGGTCAGATCCGGGTCCAGCTCACTGTGGGACAGATCCGGAATCAGAACATTCACTCCAGAACAAATGCATAAGCATAAGCTGTCACCGGCCCAGCAGGGCCCATCCTGGTCCACAGGGGTTAGAGGGGTCACACGGGTTCAGGCAAACTGGTCTAAGGCTTTCAGTTTATAGTATAAATATGTGCTTGCTTATTAAATGCTCCCACTGCCAACTTTTTTTTTAATTATTTATTCATTTTTGCCCATTTTTAACCCCTTCCCAATGTAGTAGCAACCAATTAGCCCATCCCATCCACTAGGACTCTCACCATCACTTTGCACTGTCCCTGACTCTAGGAGGGTGAAGACAAGCACAAGCCTCCTCCTTGCGTGTGATGCAGCCACCACCTCTTTTCTAACTACAGCTGATTCACCATCACTGGGGAGCCAACGCGCTCAGAGGAAAGCGCAGGATTCCCAGCTCCGAATGGACCAATCAGTAGATGCCTGAGTCCGCGGACATTGCAATGTGAGAGTGATAGTGAGAGAGAGAACGTTATGTACCCGCCCACAGATAGCACTGCCAATTTTTGCTCTCTTGGGCTCTGACTGTTGATGGCAAACAGCATGACCGGGATTTGATCTCGCGATCCTCTGGTCATAGTGTCAGCGTCTTAGCCTGCTAAGCCACTCGGGGGCCCCCACTCCCACTGTCAACTTTCAGTTCACTTTGAAGCTCCTCCCACTGGTGACTTTGGGAGGAGACTGGTGACCTCTCTTATAGCTCCTCCCACTGGTGACTTTGTCAGAAACATCTCTCCTGTAACTCCTCCCACTGAACACTTTATAAGAAAACCCTCTCTCAGAGCTCCGCCCACTGTCCACTTTATCAGAAACCCCTCTTGTCTTTCATCAGTGATCAGATTCTGACCACAGAGACGCTCTTGTCTGGATATTTTTGGGTGGTGGTCCACTCCCAGTCCACCAGTGACACCGACCCCAGTAACACAACACATGATACCATTTCTTCTGATTTCTATTCAGTCAAGGTGATAGTAAACAGCCGTCTCAACACAAATGTCTCAGTTTTTTTACTCTCCAAACCCACCAGTGAGCCCACGTCTGTGCTCTGAGTGTTTAGATGAAGTTGCTGGTAAAATAATCTGACAGAATACTTTTTCACTGGGGATTACAACACTGCAAGTTTCCCTCCACTGCGAATGTTTGTGTTACTGAGAGAGACTTTCACTCTGAATGAGTCTGTTTACATCTTAAGCATTTAATTATGGACAGAATTTTGACAAAAGTGGTGGAACTCTCCTTTAATGAGGTTTAAACTCTGTTTTTCTAATAAACATCTCTCAGTAACACAAAACAGCATCACAACCATTCACACACAAACACACACACGCACACACACTGGCATCCAGACTGGTCCAAAACCAACACCATCAGGGGGCTCCTTTCAGGAACATCCAACTCCAGCCTGTTTCAGCTGAGAGAAAGCTGAGATCAGACGTTTCAGACAAAAGCCCCCCACCCCCCACCCCCACCCCACCAGCTCTATAAAGCACCAGGCCTCTGAGGAGCTCTTTAATTCAGCCTCATGTACAGACAGACTAAATCTACACTTATACCATTAACACAGCTGATGTAGCCACTATTTAAAGCCTTAATTTATTCTGTATTTACATATAGAGTAGAACTGTAAACAACCAGAGTAGAATTACAATAGACTTTCAAAGTAATCTGAATCACTTAAAATGTGAGCCTCCAAACACCACCTACACACTCAGGAACGTTCTGTGTGAGCCTTTTTAGTCATAATCATTTCATTATGTTTTATCAGTTACTCAGGGTCACTCTATAAGCTTCATTCATACAGACAGATAAACACAGGCCTGTACTGACCTCTAGTGGTGAAATGGAAGAATGACCACATCACAGGACAGCTACACTGTGTACACAGAAGCTTGTTATTATAATATTGGTACATGTGGAATACACACACACACACACACACACACACACACACACACAATATATATATTATGACCATATACCTAACATATAGAATAACAACTCTTGGTTGAATGGGCAGAGCTAAACTGCTGTAGATGGACTGGGCGGAGCTAAACTGCTGTAGATGGACTGGGCGCAGCTAAACTGCTGTAGATGGACTGGGCGGAGCTAAACTATTGTAGGCTGAATGGATGGTTATATGTAAATATGTTTATGTTTGTGGTTCAAATTTAAAATAGTTTTTTATTGCAGTATAGTTTTGTAATTCCACATACAGACTGTAAGCTATGTTCTGAAGCTGGTCAGGAAATCATATTAATTTGTTCTAAAGATAACAGGAGAAACATACAGAGTTTGCACTGAAGGACAGGAGTAGAAATAAATAAAACATAATGTTAGAAAAGTATAATACAGAAAGCAGAGGACCCATCATATTCCTGCAGTTTATAAATAAGACTACAGTTTCATTAGTAAATACTGCAGTTTATAAATAACACAATTTAATTAGTAAATACTGTAGTTCATGACATAAATACTACAGATTATGACAAATACTATAGTTTATTATATAAATTATGTAGTATATGACAAATACTACAGATTGTGACACAAATACTGCAGTTTATGGCAAATACTACAGATTATGACAAATACTGCAGTTTATGACATAAGTACTACAGATTATGAGATTCATACTATAGATTATGACAAATACTACAGATTATGACAAATACTACAGATTATGACACAAATACTGCAATTTATGACATGAGTACTACAGATTGAGATTAATACTATAGATTATGACAAATACTACAGATTATGACCCAAATACTGCAGTTTGTCATAAGTACTACAGATTATGAGATTAATACTATAGATTATGACAAATACTACAGATTATGACACAAATACTGCAGTTTGTCATAAGTACTACAGATTATGAGATTAATACTATAGATTGACACTGCAGATTATGACAAATACTACAGATTATGACACAAATACTGCAGTTTGTCAGAAGTACTACAGATTATGAGATTAATACTATAGATTATGACACTGCAGATTATGACAAATACTACAGTTTATGACAAATACTACAGATCGACAGACACTGCAGTTTCTGACAAATACTAGATTATGAGATAAATACTACAGATTGACAAATACTAGATTATGACATAAAAACTAGATTATGACAAATACTGCAGTTTATGACAAATACTGCAGATCATGACAAATACTAGTTTATGATATACATACTGCAGTTTATGACAAATAATGTAATTTATACAAATAGTACAGTTTATGACAAGTACTGTAGTTTATAATGAACACTGCAGTTGATTAAAAATGCTAAAGTTTGACAAATACTGCTTTTTAAGAGAAATACTGCAGGTTCTAACAAATATTAATATATGACATAAGAACTACACTTTATGACAAATACTGCAGTTTATTACACAAATACAGTTTGTGACAAACACTACAGTCTGTGACATAAATACTGCAGTTTGTAGCCTTAATATTGTAGTTTGTAAAATACTACAAGACTTTCTTCCAAATTGTGACCCTAATTAGGACTGAAGCAGATGAAAATCACTATAATAGCTATAATGTGTATTAATCAATCTGGCTATCAGTAGATGATATAATGTTCTGTAAGATTCCAGTAAGACAAAAAACACACACTAGTCAATTAATCAAATAATAATCAATGTATTAATCAATAATAGGAGTGATCACTAGCTGAAGCCATCATGAGTTTGAAATATAGTGTGTGAAAGCATCAGTAACAAAAAATGACATCAAACGGAATATAAATGTATTAATTAATATAAAAATAAATTAAATACATTAATGAATAATTAATTAATACATAAATACATTAATAAACTGTCAAAATGATGAGGAGACAAACCAAACACACACACAGACTTGATAAAGCATTAAATATGAACTGGGCTGGTTTGTATTTGTTGGTTTTAATCTCGCAACACAGACATCACAAACAGTTCATTTGACTCAAAGTTCGGTTACGATTCTGAAGGATTTTGGTTTTTGTGTCGCTATTTACAACATCCAGTCAAAAAAGCAGGACACAACCGTACTAAATCCATGCACCTGTAAAAGAGCCGACTGTACAGTATGTATATCAACAGTGTTAAAGGGATACTTCAACAGTTTTAAACCTAAACTCTATCTGCTGTGTCTGCAGAGTGCTTTCAGTTACCACAGTCAGTCCCTCAACTCTAAAGCCACTGACTCTAAACTCACTTATAATGGAAGTCAATGGGCAGATGCAGAATTTCGCGTTAAATGTTTATGTGAAAGTTGTATTGCTGAAGAATTCTTGTGACTTCTTTAGTAATAACACAGTATTGCAGTAAGTTCTGTATTATTGTGTTATTTCAGAGATGGGACTATTTTTCAGAAGGAATTTTTTTGCCAGAGCAGTAAAATGAGCTTCAGTCATGCATACCTGAACATGAAAGCATAAGTGTGGGAATGAATTCAGTTTCACATCATATTTCAAACACATTCACAGAATTCAGCAGCTGCACATTACACAGCAAGGAAAAATGGTATTTATTACATCACAGTATGCATTTCTGAGCATCAGTACTTTAAAACAAGTTTAATTAGAATGAGAGCATAATTAGTCCTGTTTTCAGGCATCGGGGAGCCATGGGCTTGAAGTTAGGGAACCTGGTGACCGTTGGTTTGATCCTATGAACCATCAGGATATGAGTGTAGAGCCCTTGAGCAAGGCACCTAACCCCCAGCAGCTCCTGGGTGCCATGGATAGGTCTGCCCACCACTCCGGGCAAGTGTTCTCACTGCCTCCTAGTGTGTGTGCACAGTAAATCTGCCAGTGTTAAATCAACACTATTAAAGTTAAATTAACACTGAGAGTGTCAAAATGTAACACTCCCAGTGTTAATTTAACTCTAATAGTGTTGATTTAACACGGGCAGATTTACTGTGTGTGTTTTTCACTGCACAGATTAAAGGCAGAGGTCACATTGGTCAATGAGAGTGCAACTTCAGTTTATTTCACAGTACAACATGTGAAATTTTGAATTCAAATCATTGATTTTATAGGTTTTGGTTATATTTTTAAAACACTGGCTTATTTTTATCTATTCTTTAACCTCCTGGGGTCCGAGGGGTTTTCAGACACTCTGTTGTAGTCTGACATGCCTTCACTTTTTTTAATTTACACCAGTCTAAAATTATTTTTTTCTCAAAGTGTTACACAGACTTTTGTTCAGCACAAACTCAGCAACAACGACTCAAACACGACTTGTTTTCAGACACATTGTGAAACTCTTTTTTTATTAAAATCTGACCACATTTA